>CAUYRT010062015.1:0-40039 GCA_963574885.1 Lepilemur ruficaudatus | reverse complement strand
TGCCCAGGCTAGGGTGCCGTGGCGTCAGCCTAGCTCACAGTAACCTCAAACTCCTGGGCTCAAGCAATCCTTCTGCCTCAGCCTCCCAAGTGGCTGGGACTACAGGCATGTGCCACCATGCCCGGCTAATTTTTTCTATATATTTTAGTTGGCCAATTAATTTCTTTCTATTTTTAGTAGAGATGGGGTCTCGCTCTTGCTCAGGCTGGTTTTGAACTCCTGTCCTTGAGCGATCCACCTGCCTCGGCCTCCCAGAGTGCTAGGATTACAGGCGGAGGAGTCAGATTTTTGACAGGGTCAAATGACAAATCATGATGATCAACCATAGGTGACAGAGAAATCAAGGTATGAGCAAGAGCATTGCTAGATTGGACATGACAGCGAAGGATGAAAAAGTGTTTTTAACACATTGTTTCCTTGTGCATTGCTTTGGTCAGATGTAGAGCAGTTCTCTTCATGCTTTAAATGGAGGAATGAACTGGCTATGGTCCAAAGGAAAAATGTTAGTTCTGTTCTTATTTTTACAAGTGCTTGTCTATGGGGAAAAAAAAGAGATGTAGCAAAAACAGCAGCAGTGCTAACAGCACCAACAGAGTAATTTTTGTCAGGCACTTAACAAATTGATCAATGTTTATGATTTAATAGAAGTGTGAATGTCTAATATGGAGAAATTATCCAAGTAAAATTAATCATTTAGTCCATGAGACTTAGGTCATCTAAATCTAAAATAATCTTTTAAATTCTAGAATAAGCAAAAATGTATAATGGAAAAAGTTTAGTGTAATTTATATATACTATATAGTACTATACACTGTATTATGTTTATATATTATATGTATGCTAGATAAAAATCTTTAAGATATTGATCATTAATTACATAATTAATAATTATTTTAGTTGATTATTATAATTAATAATTGTTAATTATAGATAACTGATTATAATTATCCCTACATAGTATTTAAATTTATTTCATTCATCATGGGACTTAATTTTTTAATATTAGTATAATACAGATGTTTATAATTCTTGTATCTTTAAATATTATAGGTTAGATTTATGATTTTTTAATGATGAATGTTTGTCTAAGGAAAGAGATGTATGACTTCTAAACTGGTAGTATTCATTTTAATCACAGAATTTAATATTAGAATCATAAATGGAGCAATGTAATATTTTTAAATTAAAGCAATATTTTTATTAATAATAGCATTGTATCAGTCACCACTTTTTATGAACTTAGTCAGTTTATATGATGTTTCTGGAGCAAGTGAGAAGAGACTCAACAAAAGCATTTCAGTAGCACTAATTTTTAATTTCTATTGAGTGAGTCAAACCTATTTCTGCCATAAAGAAAGAATAGCAAACAATATTATGTTTCTTCTAGTACTAAGAATTGCAGTAAACTTGTCCATGAATAATTTGTGGCCCATTGTGCATGTAGCTTTATTTGTATATTAGCATGTCAGATTCTCAGGTTAGATCATAGAAGGCCTTTATACAAGGCTAAGGGCACTATAACTCATGCTGTAGACAAAGGAGCTCCCTTTCTATTCAGAATGAATCACATTTATGCTACTCAGTTGCATTGTGTTCAGAGTAAAGATATTAATCTTTTTTGTATTTTCTTTATAAATACTCTGTGATACTCTCCTGGATTAAACTTCAATGAGCTGTTATTAATTGACTGTGGTTGTGATTCATACTATAGGACTATAGTGGGTGAAAATATTAAATTCATCTATATTTTCAACATAAAGTACTTCAAACTCACTACTGTGGTTTCATAGCTTCCTTTGACAATTTGAGAGTTTTTATTTTTTAATATAATTTAGGAACTTAAAATATCCTCCTCTTAGGTTAATTTCTTATATGTTCCCATGATGCAGAATTTTATTTTGTTAACCATATAAAAGTTAATATAATTAGTTTGATCAGCCTATATGATTTTTTAACACATTTAAACATTATGGAGTATATTTTAGGTGTCCATTTTGTAATCAGAAACCACTAAATACTACATAACTTATTTAGTAAAATGTTTAATACATGTTTCCATATAAAGATGCTTTTGTTGTTGTTTTTTTCATTTATAATTGGAAGAGAAATAAATCTGGAGTGTGTTCAAATAGCATTGCCTGAAGAGGCTTTTGGAAGCAGCGGGAAAACACTCTGCCTAACCCCAATTAGTCTTGTTTTCCATATTTAGGGCAGTTCTGTTTTTCAACATATCCACTAAACATAGTGATAATGAAAATTAATATGGTTAGAAAGCAATTCAATAGCAAATGTTTATTGCTCATAATTGTTGTTTCCTATCGTAATTTTCATAAAACCTGTCAGCTCTGAAAAAAAGGTTTAAGGAGTGTGTAAGCCAGAAAGTAGGCAGGTGCACCTGAATTATATAATAGATATGCTCCGGCAAAGCACCATGGAAGTCACTTTTTAGCAAATTGAATTATATTTTTATTGCACTTTGTGAGTTCACTGCTTCTCAGACTAAGTAAAACCTGTTTATGGATGTAAATAATTTTATTCATACATAAACCCATATATAAAGACTGTCTTCTTTCAAAAATTTTCTTGTGGTCTTATTAATAATGTGAAAAAGCTTAACCACAGGAAAAATGCTAGAACCTCATTTTTATAGTCTTTCCTCATACTATTTCAATTACAAGAATATTTTTGTCCTTCTTTTATCAAAACTACCACAATGATAATTTTGGCTGCATTTTTATTTATCTGAGAATGTAGTATTGGCCTAAAATGTGTAAAACTGGACATGCCACAGGAGGATGCAAAGATGAGTCAAACACAGATCTTTTCTTCAGAGAATGTGTAGTATAGGGGGATAGATGAAATAGGTTTTGTGGACTCTCCTTTTTAACTAGTCTTACATCTCACATCAGGTTCAATATTCCTATAAACAGCAAATGTCAGGAAAAATGGTCAAGATGGCAGGATGGTGCAAATCTATACCAGAAGGAAAAACTCTGGCAATTCCTAACTTGGGGTTTCCCTCCAGGAAGCTAGAATCTGAGCTCCATGAGTGTGAAGTCTGTATATTTTTCACCCACTGTATTCCTTGATGAGTACCTGGCATGTAGCAGTCACTCAGTAGATTTCTGTTGAATAAATGAACACATATTTGTTGAATAAATGAACAATAGCTATTGGTTGAATAAATGAATAAATTACCAGTGGGATAGGTAAAAATAACATGAAGAAACAGAGTCTAAACCCCTACCTATGGTAGACTCAACAGATAGACACCATCCAAATAGTTGCCAATTTATATGCTAAGGATCCTATTTATTTATATCCGAAGTCCATCTCCTTGTAATCTTAACTATTTTCCTTTCTATAACAGCATCCAAATTCCTCATCCAAAATTCCCCCAGTGTATTGTTAGCTACATTACATTTTAACTTAATTGGCATATGGTTTTTCTCCTTATAATATTATTAAAAACTGGTGCATGTGCAGTTCAGTATCTGTCAAACATTCTACTCCATCCGGTGAAACTCCAACTGTGGTATGGGCTTTTCTGATCATAAGAAAGCAAACTCACTTTCTAAACTCGTATTTCCTCCAATCAATGCCTTCTTAGAATTCATTTGCTTAGAACATTCTATTTGTACTAATGAAAGTCAATTTACTTCCCTCATCCAAAGTAACAGATTTACTATATTATCACTTTTATTCAACACCTATAACAACAATTGTAACATAAAATAGAAAACAATGCATAGACTAAATGAGTTGGGGATACAATGCTATAAGGAGTTCAAATTTGGGAGAATATTCTAGTGCACCTTGAATTAAGAGAGGATTTTTATACCTAGGATTTTGAGGAAGCATGTTCCAGACAGAAAAAATAGTATGAGCAACAGAAGAAAGTGTGATTCAACCTTACCAGTAAATATGTATGTGTGGAAAGATTGCAAAATAAGAGCATGGAGGGCCTGGTTTACTTCATAATTATTCCGTAGTCACTGAAGGTTTTTGACCAAAGATCTTAGATGATTACAATAGAATGAAATTGACATGACAGCAATGATAGATAATAGACACTCTACGAAGGGAGGCCAGTTAGAAAGAAGCTGTTACAACAGCTGAGTTGAAATGTAATGAGAACTTAAATAAGAGTAGTGGTAGCAGAAGGAAAGATGCTAGGTTTGTTCTAAAAAAGATGTGTCAGGAACTAGCAACTAGTTTGAAAAGAGATGGGTGGATAATGATGCTGAGTTTCTAGGCTGGGAAGAACAAGCGCTGTGAGTAAGAAACTGGAGGAAGAACAGATTTAGAAAAGGCAGAGATGATTAGATGACCCAAGACAGAGCCTTGCAAACTACGTGCATTATGTTTGCAAGAACGGTCTGCAAAAACGTAGGTAAGAAGACAGCCAAAGTATAGTACAGTGTCATGAAAGGCAAGGAAAGAGAAAGTTTTAATAGAAATGAGTATTTAGTATTACAGAGATTTCTAGGCGTACAAGCACTGATGAAGGATTTGCTAACAAAACCTTAATAACTTCTGACAAAAACAGATTCAATAAAATACAGAACCAGGGAGGTAAATTTTAAGGAGTTAAAAATTATGTGTAAAAGGCCAAGATAGGATAAAATATGTGATGCCATATAACTTAAATCAAGCAGTTTGTTAATAGATAAGTGGTATTATTCATACTTGACAACTAACCCTAAGTCATAGACATAAACAAGATGTCAAAAATAAACTTTCCCTGCCACACAAGGAGATAATGCTGTGAACAAAATGAGGTGCCATACCTAAAAGTAAGATTTAACTAGGAAGTATTTTTTTTAATTTCATAATATTATGGGAGTACAAATGTTTAGGTTTCATAGATTGCCTTTGCCCTGCTGGAGTCAGAGCTATAAGCGTGCCCATCCCCCAGAGGGTGCACACCACACCCATTAGGTGTGATTATACCCATCCTCTCCTCCCCACTCCCACCTGCCTGACACCTGATGAATGTTACTACCATATGTGTACATAAGTGTTGATCAATTAGCACCACTTTGATGGTGAGTACATACATGTGCTTGTTTTTCCATTCTCATGATAACTTCACCTAGTAGAATGGGCTCTAGCTCCTAGGAAGTATTCTTGATATAAAAAATATCAGTGTTTGCAGAAAAAAAAGGATTTTTGAGACATAATTTTGAGGAAAACGTTTTTGTGGAAACCTATTTTGTGGACTCCAGTCCTCACTGTTTCCCACTCACCACATTCCACAATGTGTTTGGGGGTAGTTTCATCTGGATCATTTGGAAAGTGACACCAAGGACCATGGACCCATGGATCATATAGTTATACCTGAGAAAAAGCTAAAGCAGCTTCTGTGTGTGTGTGTGTGTGTGTGTGTGTGTGTGTGTGTGTGTGTGTAGAGGGTGGATGGGTGGAAGAAGAGGGAGAGAGAGACAGAAAAAGAGAGAGAGAGATTATGTTTGGGAAATAACTATACCCCCACATACAGGGCATGGAATGGCAGGAAATATAGGGGTCTTTACCATGGACTAGAGATGAACTTCTCAGAAAAAAATGTTGGCCTAGAGTCATTTTATGTTCTCCCCGTATGGTTCTAGATAGGTAACCAAGATGGCCTTCACACGCCCCTCAGCTTGACTAAACTTTAGACATGCTTCTTCCTTACACTCAGTTCCTGACTTTCTTGGAACATTTACTTTAGAAAACTTTCAACTCTAATTTCTTCCTCTGCCCCCTTTGAAATATAAGCCTTTTTAAGAGTTTTTGGTCAGTTTTACAAGCCAGGAATGTCTTTCTTGAGGACTTGGGAGCCATCTCTTTGAAATGTAATCATCAAAGAAGATAACACCCCTGTCTCTCAGCCTCTGGGGGAGGGTAGGAGCCTAATTTCAATGGGTGCCTTGCTCCACATTGCAAAACTACCCCCTGATATGAAGATATAGAAAGTTTACTTTTCCTTTGGGTGAAGCCAATTGGCAAACACAGAAGACCTGTGTTCTCCCTCTTACTCCAACTCTTAAAAATCCTCCCACCCTTTATTTCAAAAGACCTGTGGTCAAACTGAGTTCTGGCCCCTCTCTTCCATTACAATAGTCTTGAAAAAAGCCTTCCTTCACTGTTTAATTGATCTGTGCAACTTTTGCCCTAACATAAGCAAGTCATCATTAATAGCAAGAGTCTGTGTAGAACATGAAAAATCAGAATGAATAGAATCAAGGTAGAAGTGACCAGCCAAAGGCAGGCAATCACTACAAGTCCTAGGAGATACAATTCACGAAGGGTTTCCAAAGATTGCACAAATGCTCATGAGTCATAGGGTTGCCAGATTTGGCAATACAGTACACCTGGTTATATTTAAATTTGAAATAAACAGCAATTCTATTAGTAGCATATCTCATGGAATGTTTGAAACATACTTATACAAAAATGTATTTGTTGTTTATCTGAAATTCAAATTTAACTGAGAATCCTATGTAGGCATCCCTACCATGAGAGAAACAATTTTAAACATACACCATTCCTAGAGAGCAAGAAGCCTGCTTATAGCAGTATCAACTGCCAGTTCTAACAGCTCCTCTTTACTATGTACTTTTCTCTCCTTTCCACCCCACCTTGCTTTCTCCCCATTCAAAGATGGAAAGGTCAGAAACAGCAGCTACCCTTAAGGTGGGGCGAGTGGTAAAAAGATGGAAAGAACCAAAATCTGCTTATTCTGCCCCTCAAGGAAAATGGCAGGTGTCAGGCCACCTACAGGACTTGGCTGGTGGAGGGATGTGGGAGAAATCATACCTCTGATGGAAGATTTAAGTGTTAATAAATTAATTAGACTGGATATTAGCTGCTGAATAATTGTATGACTTAGACTCATAGGAACTACCAAATTTTCATGCAGTAGCAGAGAAAATTTCCCTCATTGTGAGAAAGACAAAAAATAAAGTATCATTTCCAATATCTCATGTACTATGCCTTTTCAACATACCAATTATATAAATATAGATATATAATAAAAAATACTTTGTAAATCTTATATACCTCAAGATTTTATGAAATTAGTCATGTAAAACACTAATAATTCTATAAGAATAATTCTAAAACTAATAACCTAACATAGTACTACTTATATCTTATCAAAGTATTATTATAAATCACTGAATATTGATAAAATGCCTCTATGTGACAGTTTTCTAAATTTTGTGTGTCACAGATGTTTTTAACTTTAATTATGTCAAATAAAAGTCATTAATTTTAAGTGTATAACTTGATGTTTCGAAAACATATGTGGCCATTTGCATCACAAAATATTTTAAGAATCTGGTGAAAACTATGATTTTACATATGCAAGTGTACATATTCTTCACACAATTTCAGGGTGTTTGTTGTCCCTTAAAACCCATCCATGAACATCAAATTAAAATCCTTACTCAAAGTCTTTTTCTCTGCACCAGTGATTAATTATTTGAGACAATGACTGTAAATTTATTATACTTCTCTATCTAAATTGCTTAAAAAGTGGACCTATTTTTACAAATATCAGTGTTACCTTTTTAAATGAATGCTAACTATAAATGCTTGGTTCTTATCTACTTGAATAGCAATATAATGCTATTAGAACATATTAATTTGATTTTTTTCTTTTAGATGCAGGTTTACTTTTTCCATCTTTCAATGGGAATTCCTATTTAGAACTGCCTTTTTTTCCAACTCTGGATGAGTTGAAGTCTGTCCTGCAGAAAGAACACAACGGAACTGTTACCATCTACTTGACTATAAAAACAAACACTTTAAATGGAACAATTCTCTACAGTGAGTATTAAATGTTTGACCTCCAACATGTCATGATTCTTTCTCAAATGTTAGCCTATTGAATCAATGAATTATTCATCTAAATATTGTGGGAAAACTTTTCTAGTCTACTGCGTGAAGCATTACCAAGAAGAAATCTTAGTTCTTTGTAGTTTTTTTAGAAGTATCTTTAATTTATGAGTCATCCAATGGAACATGACTTACAAACAGGCTCTGAACCGACAAAAAAGAATATAGCAAGCATATGAATTTGGTGGCATATGGCTATAGCAGTAAAACATAAATGCTGCAAATGTTTCAGAGCATATTTTTATAATATAAATCACTAAATATGAATTATATTCAATACTTGCTAACTTGGAAAAAAGCATTCCAAAGCTGGGATTCATCTGACGATCAGGAAAATTCCCATCACTCTTTAAGCAATGTCTATAATCTTAATATAAGCTGTTCTTTAAAAAAAAAAAAAGTAACATTAACAGTATTTGTTTGAGGAAATGTCTGTACATCCATCCATCTATCCACCTCTGCATTATTATGCAATATGCTCACAAGGGTCTCTATAACCAGAATTTATGGCCCTCTTTCTTCTCTTACTGAACATCACCAACGTGTATTACCTGCAATATTCAAAATGTGACAATTGTTTTATCTCTTTTGAAATGAATGCACAATAGTTTTAACAATTTCTTATATTGGAGATGTAATGTTTCAGTACATTAATAGATTATCTACTGTAGGCAACTTATTATTTCCCAAATGATTTACTCCTCCACTTTGAAATAGTTTGCTAAATTGATTCATCATTCTGTACTCTCTAAACAGAATTTACACCTTTTTATTATTTAACTATGAGTAAAATGCCTAAAAGAAGCATTTTGGACATCTGGGTGAAATTAGAAGTTTTGAACATTAAATGAAAACTAAGAATTTATGTCATATTTTAGAAAGAAACTAATTTGTCAGAACTAGGCTAGCATTATTTATCCCCTAAGAGCAGAAGTACCCATGTTTAAATGATGGCTTTAGAATGTCTGACTTATTTATGTTAAAAGAGAAAGAGAAGAAAAGGAAAAAGAAAAATTTGTTTTATATACAAAATCTAAGTGCTGGTAGACAACCATGAAATTTGGAGGTAATAGCACATTGCAGGGGAAACAAAGCAAAAGACACAAACACAATAATTGAAATCCACAAGCAAAGTGACTTTCTGGCTTTACAATTTTTTAAGTTGTATAGAATTGGAAGGTATTTCTTTGGGGAAAAAAACATATTTTCACCAACTAAAAACAGCTCATGATGAAAGCAGCAGCCAGCCCCTGGGAATTCTCCTGCTCTGGGCCCATGCTCCTGGCTCATGTCCACACTGCGTCTCAATGTGCCCTTTTTGGAGACCATAGAAATACATGCCAAGCATATATACACCGTGTTTAAGTTGGCACTTTAATTTAAATCTAATAAAACTCAAGTTGATGTTAGTGCCATAGGATTATTTTTGCCTTTCTTATTCAATGACCTACCAAAACAGACTAAAAATTACTAGTAAGAAAACAGTGCCACCGTAATGATTATCAGTTTCTGCCCTTATTGTCACAACACTGGATACATCGAAGCTGTTCACTCAAGGGAGTTTCATAACCTGTGAATGGAGAAAACACTTTTGTCTAAAAAGCATTCTTTTTGTTCGTTTGTAAGGTGGTAATTTAATCCTACACTGTTGGGAATACCTCAGCAGAATGTTTTGAGGGGCTGCTACTTTCTCTCCTCTTAGAATTTGTCAACCTCATACGGGCCTCACAACATACGAACACAAAGATTGTTGTGATTCCATTAGATAACCATAGTTTAAAAGGTCTTCCTTAACTTGACTTAAGGGATAACTTTCTTTCTTTTGAAATCAATATATTGTGTGTAGGATGAAAATAGCGAGGAAATTAAAACAGATGTTTCACTTCAGATTTTAAGGGCTGGTTTTGTTTGGATTGTTTTGGTTTGTTTTTGTTTTTAGTTTTGTGATTTTTTTCATTCCTTAATGTTTCAGTTCAACTCAATTCCACTTCACAAACATTTATTGAACATTTGTATTTTATTCCATCAAATATTTAAGGGACAAGGATGGAGAAATATCAGGCTAAGCCAATGTCAGCTTTGAATTATATTCCTAGTTCAAAACTGTACATTTATCTTGTCTCAGTTTGCCTCGCCAGCTAATTGATGTTGAAAAGGAACAAAAGGAAGATAAAACTTGAATCCTTGTGGGGTTATAGTAAAAATTCTTAGAAAGGATAGTTTAAAAAAAGAACCCTCTGTGGGAGAGAGACAGCTCTGAGAGCAGCAGTCAAGATGAAACGAAAGCTTTTTGAATCTGCCACTGAACCAATTCGGAATTCTGGAACCCAGTCAAAGAAGCTACTAATAGGTCACAGGAGAAGGGATGAGACCACACAAATTCTTTAGGTGCACTTTCAGAAAATGAGCTCTGTTCGGCAAGCAGTATCAATCAGGAGGTTTCATCATGGGATGTATTACTATGCAGTTGGATCCATTCTGTGCTGCTGCTTTGAAAGAAATAAGCATGCCCCGTGGAAGTATGTGATCTTTGAGAATTAGGAGCAGACATCTGACCAAGTCCCAGGAGGCAAATTATATCAGCAACTCCAGTGGGAGGACAGGATTCAGAAGCAATCTTTATATTACTTAATGTTTGTATTTAAAGTAGACAGCAAAAGAAGGACCAATCTTAGGAATTTGTTACAGAAAGGAATTGACAGAGTGAGGCCTCTCTTTTTTGCCTCTAGACAGGGCTAAAAGAAGAGATTTCTGATACTGATAGAGAAAACAAATTAAATCTAAAGAGTCATAACATCTGCCTTTCTCTGTAAAGCGATTCCTACCCGGATGCACAATATCTTCATTAGGTACTTATTATGCTTTGTTCCAATGATGTGGAAGGCCAATGAAATCCCACAGTTTTTCCTGACATCATATTAGAAAGCATCCCTTTTCTTATAGGGAAAAAATTTGCTCAGATATTTTAATCAATTTTACAGTGTGCACCATAAAACTCCTTGAATATCTTTGTCCCTCCTTAATAGCTCCCAACAGGGCTAGCTCCAGATGGATATGGAAAGGAGTGGAGTTGAAAGCATGGATAGATGGAGTCATGCACTGCCATTTATGAGGTACTTCCTTTCACTGCATCTTATCTTTTGTTATGACAGTAAAGTCAAATTTAACAAATTTTGAGTGCCTGGAAAGTACATAGCATTCTGTTAGGCACTGTGAGGAATACAAAGTTCAATCAGAGATGTTCTGTATCTCAAGTTTCTCACCATTTAATGCAGAGATACTATATATATAATTCTATGGGAAAGCTGATTGTGATTGATCTCATATTAGAAGCATAAATTAAGAACTGGGGCAGCGTAGAGAGATTCATTATATCAGGAGTCTGTGTTTACATCTCCTCAATAAATAGGGACCACCTCCTTATCTGGAACTGTGTTTAGAAGCTCTCTACTCCACCCCACCTCCAAAGTACCTCAAGCAGTGCCTTGCATAGCTCAATTACTTGATTGGAATAGTTCTTAAAGTTCTGCTTGTAAGTTACTCAACCTTGTGGCTGTGATGCAAAATAAGTAGATATTGAATCTTTACTTTAGGAAATTATCCTTTTTAATATCTTTATACTTTTTTCTTCTGATAAGTGGAAACAAAATGTAGCTTGAATCAAAGATAATTTTTTTTCTGCATCTACTTGAAAAATCAGGAGCAGAATAGGAGTTTGCAAATTTTTCTGTAGCAACCAGAAATAAATATTTACATATTTTTGCAAGCCATATAGTTCAACTCTGTCATTATAGCGTGAAAGCAGCCATGAACAATATGTAAAAGATTGGGTGTAGCTATGTTCCAATAAAAACTTTTATACCATCAGACTACAGATGAATTTGGTCCATGAGCCCCATACTTTTCCAACTGTTGACAGAGAATGATGTCATTCATTAAAATTCTCTTGAAATAGAACAATTACACTCTACATCTATGATTGAAATTTATGAAGAAATCAGTCACTGAGAGATACATCTCTGCTTCTGATGTAACCACCCCAAGGGAATGGATCAGCCAGTAGCAAGCTTGCTTCCGGTGGACAGAAGTGGGGGCAAAAACAAATAAACAAGCAAACGAAAAAAAAAAAAAAAACAAGCAAATGAGCCCAGTCAAGGATCGAAACTGCTGCCATGCCCGTCTGGAGAAAACTGTAATCCAGAGGACAAGAAAATTACCCTGGAATAGGATTACCTGGCTCTTTGGGCAAGTTACTTAACATCTCTGTGTCTCAGTTTCTGTAAAATGGGATAATAATGATAATATCCAAGATATCAAAAAGGTGTTGCAAGGATTAAGATACCTAATGCATTTAACCTGCTTAAAACAGGCACATGGCAAGCCTGAAGTAAGTGCTAGATATTTGACTTATTCAGATAATGCTTTAATTCCTTTTCCCTCATAATTTGTCTAGGGAATTATCATAAAGACACTAGGGAATTGGGGGCCCAGGTTACAACATTTTTGTCTAAAAGGTGTCGTTAGTGTTACATCCATTTGACAGCCATATTCACCATAGAAAAGAATAGCCTATATAAAAAATCCTGGAATCAGGAATGGGAGAGTAGTGAAATAGACAAATAGTGCAATTTGGGGTTTTAATTTTTATCCATTTCACCCAAATGAAGAGGATCTATTTCCCCTAAGAATCATGTATTACTAGTGATTTTTTACTGGTTAAGCAGTGAAAACTAGCAGGCTTGGAAAAATTAAAATAAGCTCTCTATAAATTTCAGAAGCTGATCTCCAGAAGCATGTAATTAACATGTGTTTAATAATTAATTATACATGCTAAGCTGCTGCCATGATTCTTCAGTTCTCCCCAGAGCTTCTTTGCCTGCCGTCTTTCCACTCACCAAGTAGCTCATCCTAACACCGGTTACTGCTGGTGTTGTCATTGTTGCTCTAAGATGTCCTCAAACCATGAGTAACTGCTGCTGAGGTTGCTGTTGCTACATAAAAATCCAAACCTTTAGTGGGATCCAGGAAAGAGGAGTTATAAAGCTACAGCAAAAGCATCTGTGTTTGATAGAGAACTCAATTCAAGCTCAGAGAGCAATCTTTATCACAGGCCATGAAGGTGGCACCAGGGATAAAGACATCATCTGACTGCTGCCACAGTGGGTCCTAACTGAAATATCAGTAGGTGACCAAGGGCAAGTTTGAACCCAAGTCAGTTGTGAACTCACTGTACAATACAGGGTAAATCCATTAACCTTTGTGTATCTTAGTTTGACTACAAATAATGCAGATACAATTTTATTACTAAACTCACAAGGTTTGAAAAAATATATAGGAAAATGTTTTAAAATATATAAAATACCACAAAAATGTAAGTTATTTCTTTTAAGATAGATGGTATAAATCCATGTCACCATATAGAAATTTCCAAATGTGATAATCTAGGTACCTGATTTTTTTTAAATTTATTTTTTAATTTCAGAATATTACGGGGGTGCAAACACTTTGGTTACATATATTGCCTTTGCACTACCCAAGTCAGAGCTACAAGTGTGCCCACCCACAGACAGTGCGAACCACACCCATTAGATGTGAATTTACCCATGCCCACCACCACCCCCCACCTGTCCAACATCAGATGAATGTTACTTCCATATGTGCTCATAAGTATTGATCACACAACCTCCCTAGGAGCACTGTTCCTGAATTGCCTTAAGGGTCCTTTAGCAAGATGAACCTCTTGGGTTACCTCTGACCTGTTGTTTTCACCTTCAGTTTGGTCCCCCAACTGAAGTTCCAAGCTGATGCATTGTACTTGTGGGTATGAATCCACTGCTCCCTAATAGCTTGAGATGGAAGGTACTATGTTTAGCTAGGTGGTTGTTCCCACTGTCATTGATTGTAGTTTACCTGGAGGAGCCAGTTACTGAGGTAATCTATTGTGCGTTGGTAGGCTCTGGTCCCTCACTTGGGGTGTAGGAATGCCCCAAGCTTTGAGAGGGGTCTTGTAGCTCCCAGGGGTTCCTTGGGTCCTGCTCCCTCCTGAGGTGGGGGGAGAAACAAGATACATCTTACTTGGGGTGCGAGAGTCAGGATTTGTGGGCTTCTATGGTTCGCAGTGGTTGCTCGTCCAGCCGCTAGGAGGAGCCGCTGATATCTCTATCAGGGCTATCTCTCCAAGGTTGGAGGGCTGCTCCTGAGGGAAGGGGCCTACTCCTGTGTTGCTGAGGCCTCTAGCCAGATTTTTCTGTCCCAGTCCACAAACCCGGCACTTTCCCCTCCAATCGGTCCATTTATGTTTCCTCTCTGCCCAAGATGGGCTCTCGAGCTTCCCCACAGTCCATGTGTCTGGCCGGCTGGTGTGCATCTCCACGTGTTGCTCCAATTGTGCACTCCTTTTCTCCCACTGGACCCCAAGACAAGGCAGGTGGGCCTATCTATCCCCAGAAGTCTCCCACAGGGGACACTCCCAAGTGGCAGCTCAAGGAACTCTTGGTTCAAGCTGAACTCCCTACTAAAATGAGTGGGGGTGGAGGCAGCTGCTCCAATTCAGCCTGCAGTACCTGAGGCTTTTGGTTGCCATGGGAACCAGTACTTAATGCAAATTGAGCCACAGTGGTGTAGCAAACTCCAGTATGGTGATTCTCCAGGGGGAGGGGGAGATGGGGCTCACCCACAGAATCCTGCTCTCTTGTGCTTCTCCATACCCTCTTAATGGGCACAGGCTCTCCCTTCCCACCCAATCCTGGAATCAGGATCTCTCCCCCATGCCTCCCCACCCTACCATCTGCACCATCAGCAGGGGAACACGCCAAATGCCTATGGGCAGGAAGATCACAAACTGAGGTTGCCCTGTAAGCAGGGAGTGGAAACACACCCCCAGCGCTGAAACCAGGTCACTCAGTACAATACAGAGAACTCTATCAGCTGCCTTGGTTTGGAGAAAGGGCTGTGGACTGCCTGCACCACTCTTGAGTTCAGGGGGGCACCCATCTGCCCTCCTTTCTGAGCTGTGGCAGCAGCTATGCTGACAGAGGGAGGCCAGGCTGGGAATGCACTCAGGGAGTGCACTCCCGTTGCCCAGGGCAGGCTCTGCTGGGAGTGCACGCTCATTGTTGGGAGCCAGGTCACTCAGTACAAGGCAGTTTGGCCATTGCTGTGGGATGGGTGCAGCCACATGGCTATGAGCGGCTTGAGCCAAAATTACTTGTTGGGATGCCAAGAGTGAAGGAGGTGCAGAGGAGGCATCCAGATGTAGGGATACCAACTCTCTGGTCTCTTGTGGGATTCCCCCATGGAATGACTGCCCTGTGTCCCATTGCTGGCCTGAATTCCCCAGGTAGGAGAGGAAGGAAAAAACTCTTACCCTCTCCCTGGGCTCTAGAACTCCCTGGAATTAGTTCGGGATTAGTCCCTTCTGTCTTCTTTCTCAGCTGCTCAGTTCTTCCTGGTGGTGCTCCCAGACTGCACGGGTGTCTATCCCTGGGGTCCACTTCCAAGCAGTAATCACTCTCTGCTTTCCTCAGTCCAATTCTCAACTCTTCTGCCAGGACAGTCCAACAAGAGTTGTCTCTAGTGGGCCATCTTGGCTTCCCCCACGTCTAGGTACTTGACTTGATAAATGTATTCTCTGTACTTACCACTATTAATGATGATAAGGAATAACATTGAAATTTATTTTAATCCAAACTGATAAACAATGAATCTCTTCTGGATGTTATTTATAAATGATCTCAAATCAAATTGTCATTAATGTTGGAGCATTCATTACAATAGCTCAGAGAAAAATACTCATTTTTAATGAGAGTGGTGCCATATAAATAATAAACACCTTCAGTATTTCAATGAAGTGATGAAGTTTCCTTGTTTAGAAATTTGAAATCTATAGCCCAATTCAATATCCAAGCAAACTAAAATTATAAAAAGTTGGCTAGGATATCATTGTTTCTCCCTCTGTGTGATATTTGTTTCATTATTATCCTTTATTATGAGACTAATTATATATAGATATATATTTGTATATATTGACTCTAACTTGTTAGGATTATCTCTCTAAAGGCTAACAAATTTAGCTACTGGAGTCTATTGCTTTGAGAGGAATACTGTAATTACTGTTCATTGTTTTAAGCAGCATTTTTATGCTTAATAACTGATAAATCAGTAGACACAATAATTTCATTAGGAAAAGTAGAATTTGAGAAGTAAAGATTTTATAAAGTTTCAAAATATCATCTGGATAAAACATTGAAGAAAAAAAATCAATACATTTTATAGATGACTTATTATAAAAATTACTACACAGCCTAAAAGCATAAAGAACTATTTCAAGAAAAGGATAAGTTCACACTTCTCCTCTAATGGATCATCAAGCATCTTTTCGGTGAAACAACAGAATGACTTTCTTTCAATGGCTTAATAATGAGCTCTTCTAGAGCTTTCAAGTCCTGTCTAAAGGTAGCACAAATTGGAACATTACGGGGAAAGAGACACTTCTTTTAGCGTTTGGCGTATATATAGACATATAGAGAGAGAGACAGAGACAGAGTCAGAGAGGTTCACATTTGCTTGATGTCTTTGGGTTCAATGAGCAATGTTTAACTAAAGTTAATATGGGTATGGATTATTCAACCCATAAAATTTCATACAAAAATAGTCATTACTTATAATTTTCTTTAGTATTTCTATTTTTTTTGGGGGGGCAATGTCAGAGAGAACATTTATTTCCCATTTCTGTGTCATTCCAGGCAGCTCTATTATTACAGATTTGTACTCTGCATGTATCTCTGTCCTCTCACTCTTCTCTAGGTATGAAAGAATGACATTTGATGAGTTTGAGAGAGAAACCAGGAATGGATAGCTTATGCCTATCACTCCTTATGGGAACCAGTTCCCAATAGAAAGCACCATTCTCACCTGCTCCTCCAAGCTATTAAAAGGATCAACTCCCTGAGCCCCTCGGGAAAGCTCTGCAGTCTGCCATGCTGCTTGTAATTCTGGCAAGCCTGCCTGTTTCTGATTTTGTAATTCAAAACTGTATTGTCATCCTCCACCCTAAGCCCTGTCATCCAAATTAGACTTTATCTGCAATAAAAGGGATATTATTTTTATCTGCATGACTATTTTTTAATATATTCTTCTTAGACCGGCCTTTCACACCGAATACGGCAATAGGCACTCTTCAGAGTAAAACCCTCAAAGAGTTTCAAGGCTAGAACTTGAACTAGTATTTCTATTTTGAAAATTATGTATATTTTTTCTTTTACCAATAGCCACTAATTTTTCAGTTCTAAATCAAATACTACTCATCATGATTATGTTTGAAAATGCCTTTAATACTGTTTGTGAAAACCAAATGTTTCCTCCTGAATGTTTACTCATAGCTTTTCTCTAAATACAGAGTCTCATTTTACATAATACAAAGTCAATTGATTTGAGAGAGAGAAAGTCAATCAATCAAACAATAGGCCTTATATTCTCTGAAATGATTAACTTGTAATTGAATCATGTAAATACATCGGTAGCCTCGGGTCCTCCATTTCCCCCCCACTGTCACATGTTATTTGCAAAACACTTTGAGCTCCTTAAAAGTAGTAGTATAACAAATCAATATGATAAATCAAAGACTATTAATATAGAGCAGACTATAGGAAAAACTAAGCTTAATTATTTATTTCCATTTTCATTCCTATTACCTTTTATTAAAGCAGCCTTATTTGTACTGTATGACAAGGCAGCTACGGTTCATAATGGGATGTTGGTACGCTTGGATAAGACCATTCATTCCTGTCATTGATTTTAGTGGCTGAGCTTCCTTTAAAAAGAACTCAGTCTTGCATGATACTGCATACATCTTGTTGAATGTGTATAATCAATCTTTAAAATTCAGTTTTTGAAGTTTTGAAAAACAAACATTGTGCATATGGGACAACAGCTTGACCTAAATGTTCAGCTGCTTTGTTTCCCCCTACTCTAGTAACAGACTATAGAAATGATCCCTGAAAGTATAGTCTTATTTCCCCCTATTCTATATACTGCATTTTTAATCTTATCTCAAAAATAGGAGTCTGAAATGGTAACATAAAGAACTTTAAAAATATTAAGAATTAGAAAACTTCTGAGTAAAAATGGTGAATGGAGCAGGATAACAGATTGTCCCTTGGTGCTTAATACCCTCCTCACTCTCAAAGGGTTGAAAGTAGAGAACAAGCCAACAACGCAAGAAAGAAGAACAACTTTATGTCATTTTATGATATAACCTTTTATGGATACACAGAGAGAAAACACAAGATGCTGGAGCAGAGTCTTGTGTTTCTCAATGTGCTCTTGTTGCCTCCCAACCACCCCACCCCCACCCCAGTAAAAAGACGAGACAGAAATAATACTAAAAATTCTTAACTATACTCTCAAATTCAGAGAAAAGCAGCCTTTTCTGAAGGCTGAAGCCTTCAGGCTTTAGAGAAATTGAATAGGAAGCCTTTGGAAAAATAAGGAAAAACATTAAAAAGTAAAAGCCAAAAAAAAAGAAAGAAAGAAAGAAAGAAAAAGAAACATTTGCTAACGGATCTCAAGAGATGCAGAAAAGGTGAAGCTGCATTGCCCTCTGCCAGGCACTGGGCTAATCTGGGGTATTGTAGCACTGAAGTCCTCAAAGGTGTGATGAAAACCTGGTTGGATTGAGTGGGTCCTAGAATCAGACAAATAGGCGAACTTCCAATGAGTGATTTTTAACCATGTTTATTATTCCTTTTGTTAGTCCGACTTATTATTAAATCTTCAATGCTGTTATTTTGTCCAATTTGTTTCCTCTGCAATATTGACTTAGTCAATTTTGTATTATTAGATTTCACTTTGTGTTCCTTTCTTACTGAATTTTTATTCTCAGTAAATTCTATAGCTTGAAGCACTAATGTGAAATATACTTCTGTTCCTTGGATTTCTCATGTCCCCATCCTTATCTGATTTTTCAACTATGTTTTGAATCCTTCTTTTCTTCCCCATCTTAGTCATTCTCAATGTGGATGTCTTTGTCCAGTCTAAGACTGCTATGTTGTCTAACACCAGGGGACCCCATTTTTACCATTTCTATACAAATTCCCCCCTTGGAGTTGGTTTTGGTTTCATTTGTTTTGATATAACATGAATCATTCCTCCTGATAGCCATCATAACTTCAAAAACTAGAATTACCTTATTTTCCTTTGTTAAAAGATAGTCTTTAAAAGGGTATATAAAATCAGCACATCAAAGATTTTATTTAGCTATTCATTAGTGAAGGAACTGGCAAGATATTACAATAGTTCAAAAAATTCAAAGAACAGACATAAATATAAAAAATAAGGAATTCTGAAGTAAATTTATAAATAGAGAAAAATAGGTCTACCTCTAGGGTAATAATCAATTGCTTTTCACCAGACACAATTAGTATACATTTCTATAGTCAGGAATCATTTAAATTATTACTAGTTTTCTGCAACTTACAGAGTTGTGAAATCACTCAAAGACAAAGAAAGGTGCAGAAAACCTGAATGGGTGAGCTAGATACTAACTTTTTTTTCTCATTTCAAAGTCTTTCATAATTTTCCCCAACACATTTCTCTGAACCATTCTTTGAGACCGAGTGTTGCTTTTAATCCACTCTCCTAGAGCCTGAGGTAAGGGGAAGGGCTAACCTAGGTTTCTTTACATGCTTGCTGAGGTGTTAAAGAAACACTTATTTATTGTGACTAAGGTTGAGCAACAACTTTAGTTTCGCTCTGGTTTCTTCTTCTTTTTTTTTTTTTTCCTTTTAAGTTGAGGTAAGTTCTAACACAGAGCTATTCCACATACCGCTGAGGGATCTCTAAAATACCTTAAGATGTCCATAAGGTCAAAATCACTGGGTTGACATTTGTACTCATGTTGCAAAAATCATAGTGGATAAAACTGCTGGTATCTTAATGTCGAGACAACAGCACCAAATCGTACTAGCAGTCATTGTATTCTTCTCCACTATGTACCCAATGCAAAAATGCACACTTTAGAATGTGCTTAGCAATGCAATTTATTAATTTTATTAATTCTCAACCCTTGAGCATACAGTTCTTTAATATTCTGTGTACAAATTGGGAAGTACACATTAAGAAAGTCAGCTACATACTAAAATATAATAGCTGCCTTGAGGAAAAGCACTTGTACAATTATTTAAGTTGCCTGTTGAATTAGCCACTATGAAAACATGACTTAAAAAATAACTAACAAACAATGTATGGTTCTTCAGACTTGCATATTTGGCAGCTATTTTCTCAAAAATTAATGAAGTAAGCCTATTACTTCAAGGAAAATAGCTAACAGTGTATGTTGCCAATCATAGAACTCAAACTTTGGAAGAAAAATGAGAAGTTTGGAAAATCTACATCCTCCATAATGAACTTGAGAGCTTCCTAATACTTTCTGATGATTTCAGTGGTAATATTAATGAATTTGATTTTTTTATATTATATAATAAAATGTGTCAATATTTGAAAAATCTGCAAAACTCAGTGAACCAATATTTTTCAAATGATCAATGAATCATGTTAGCAAATCATGTATGGGTAAAATATCCACTCAAAGTGCAAGAAGGATCAATGGGTTTTCAATGTAACAAAATGTGCAAAGATCATTAATGTAGTTTTAGACTCCACACTGCAACTAAACTTTAAGAAATTACCATATATCCAGTTTGTGCATATTTGAAAATGTGATTAAAATAGTCCTCCCTTTCCAATTACATTTCTGTATGAGGCTTGCCTTCCTATACTTTGATCATAGCAATAATTCACAACAAAAATTGAATACAGAGGTAGATATGAGAATCCAGCTGTCTCCTAATAAGGTTGACATTAAAGATATTTGCAAAATTATAGAATAATACTGCTCCTCTCAGATATTTTTTGTTTCAAAAAATATAATTACTTTTCACAAAATATATTATTTATGTTACATGTAATAGGATTTTTAAATGGCCTAATTAATAAATATTTGAAAATATTTATTTTCAGTTTTAAAACTATTCAGTAAATCAAAAGATGCATATTATATAAACAAAATCTCCTTCAAGTTTCTCAATAGATTTTAAGGGTATAAAGGGGCCCTAGATCTAAGAGTTTGAGAACTCTTAATTAAATATAATTTTCATTTAAAAATGCACATACAGTAGGATCCTGCTCTTATAAAGAAATATTTTTCTACATATCTATCCATCTATCAATCTTTGTGTCTGTAGAGGTATTTGATGAATGTTAATGCTGGCCATTTCTGAGGGTTGTAATTTTGGAGAAATTTAAGATGCTGTTATTGGTATTTTTTTCTATTACTTGGATACAAAAATAACAATGTCTTTATCATAAATACATATATACATGTACTGACACAAAGAAATGAAAGTAGGGAATAGTGAAATTTAAAAATATTAAAAATATATATTCCACAAATATCTGAGAATCAATATATACATCATAAGAATTATTTATATTGATGATTTGAATCAATTAGAAATCAAAATGGAAAAAATAAAAATTGACCTCTGTATTAGTTTTCTAATACAGAGATTGAAATTGAAATTTATTCTCTAACAATTCTGAAGGTCAGAAGTTCAAAATATCTATAAGTCTTATGGTGCTAAAATTCAGTTGTCCTTAGGGTGGGCTCCTTCTGAGAGGCCAGAGAATCTTTGCCTCTTCCAGCTTCGGGTGGCTGTTGGCATTCTGTGGCTTGTGGCTGCATCACTCCGGTCTCTACTTCTATAGTCACATAGCCTTCTCATCTGTCATCAAATCTCCCCTTCCTCACTCTTACAAGGACACTTGTGACTACATTTCGGACTCCCTCAGATAATTCAGGATAATCTATGTTACCTTCCTTAATCTAATCGCATCTGCAAAGTCTCTTTTGTAATACAAGGTAATGTTCACAGCTTCCAGCAATTAGAACATGAGTGTCTGGGGAGCGGGCGGGCATTATTCAATTTACCATAATCCGCTACTTAACATTACATAGAAACATCAATTTTAGGTGGAGTGTAGATCTTAAGTAAAGTTTACCAAAGGTAATATAAGAGAATGACTTTATGGATTTGTGGAAGGCAAAGATTTCTTATGAGACAAAAAGGATGAATCAAAACTGTGAAGGAAATGGTTCATAAATTGGCTTACACTGAAATTAAGAATATATATTCATCAAAACTCACCCTTAAGAGATTGGCGAGTCAATCTATAGAATTGAAGAATTCCAATACATATAGTTGACAAAGAGATTGCATCTAATAAGGAAAAAGCAAACAACGAAATACGGCAAGAAATACAAACTGACATTTCGCAAAAGAGGGTATCTAAATAGGCCGTAAATGTGAGACTATGTTTGACTTCACCAGTAATCAGAAAAACAAAAGTTAAAGCTGTAATAAACACAGAATTGTTACCATCTACAAGGTGACCATACCAAGTGACAGTAAGGATTTGGATCAGCTGGACTCTTGTGCTCTGCTGGTAAGGAGTTAATATAAATAATCATTTGGAAAAACTGACAATACCTACTAAAGTTCATCATATTTATACCTTCTGACAGAGCAATTCAACTCCTAGGAACATATACAACACACGTGTGTGCACTTTAACATGAAAGACACACATCTAAGATTGTTGTAGCAGCATTATTCACAATAGTGAAAAACTACAGGGGAAATGGCCATCTACAGTAGGAAGAATAACTGAATTGTAAATAGTAATGAAATGTGATAAAGCAATGAAAATGAATTAACTTTAGCATAAATGCTATCTCTCAAACATAATATTGAGCAGACACAAATACAATAGCCCCCCTTTATCAGTGGGGAATATGCTCTAAGACCCTTAGTGGATGCCTGAAACCATGGATACTACCTAACCCCACCTATAGTATGCTTTTTCCTCAACATACATACCTATGGTGATAAAGTTTAATTTATAAATTAGTCATAGTGAGAGATTAACAATAACTAATAATAAAATAGAATAATAATTTTATACTGTAATAAAAATTTATGTGAATTTGGCTCTCTCTCTTTCTCAAAATATCTTACTGTATTGTACTCACCTACTTTGGAATTGTGGTAAGGGAGGACCATTGCAGACAAAAATGATACTTACAATATGATTCCACTAATATGAAGATTTAAATCAACCCAAACTAATCATAGCTGCTAAACATCAGGATAGTGGTTACTTTTGGTGGAGAGAAGAAAGGAGTAGTGATTGGTAGGATAATTTTTTTTCTTAACTTGGGTGGTGTTTAGATGAGTGAGTTCACTTTCTGATAACTCACCAAGCTACATGCTTACAATTTGTGTGATTTTCTGTACAACTTATACTTCAATTAAAAAAGTTATTAATAAAAAGAGAGCTCTATGAATTTACAGGAACAGAAATCTAAAACTCGTTAAGTGAAAAGAAAAAGATAAATGAAGCTATTCATGAATTTCTGAATAAAGTATGATCTCACTTTCAAAAATAAAATTGGCATATATAAATATTTGTATATGGATAGGTGATAAGAAAGAATATCTCAAAATGGGATAGTGAATGGAATTGGGGAAAAAGGAAATACTCTTTTTTTTATATATTTCTCTATCGTTCCAATTTTTATGAGAGATGTATATTACTTTGTAATTAAAATATAAATAATTTTAAGAAATGAGAAATAGAAAATAACATTTATACATTAGATTTAATAATAATAATGATAATAAGTACAAGTTATTGAATATTCAATATGTGCCAGGAACTTTGCATTTATTATTTTATTTAATGAACACAGTAGTTCTAGTATAGATAGTACTTAGTTGCTCTCATTATCCCATTTTAACAAATGAGGAAACTGAGGTTAAAATAATTAAGAACATCTAGCTACTAGGCAACGGAGTCAGAAGTTAAACTCATATCAAGTTACGTGTTGTTAATACCATGCTATCCTCAGCCTGTCAAAAAATGTATATTTCTAATATGGTGCATTGAATAATTATCTAATAACAATCTTACCATCCCACTGAATCATTACTCTTTGAGGATAAAGATTGCGTTTATTGAATGAATGATTCTTACTGAATAAAATATAAATCTCCATTAATTACTGGTATATTGTTTGATCTTAAAGGTGGTGAGAGTAATTTTGGAAGACAGTTTCTTCATTTATTCCTTGTGGAAGGAAGGCCCACAGTTAAATATGGATGTGGACATTCTCAAACTATCTTGACTCTTTCTACTAATTACAGCATTAACACAAATGCATTCATCCCTATCACAGTACGGTAAGTACTATACGCCACAGTGGTTGTTTGAACTATAGTGCTGAGCTCTGTTTTTCAAATGTTCTTTATTCTTTATATGTGTCATAGCCAACCAAATATGAAAAAAAAAATCCATCTGAAAATTGTTTTGCTTTTGTTTACTTTTTTATTTTTTGCTTTTTTTTTGGATTTGGTGAAGTAAAATACAAACTGAACTATACTTTGGCAATCAAATTGTACATACAATAAATCAATTTACTTGAAACTATTATGGTTCAAGCACATAGATTAAAGCTTCAAGTGGTTCTGTTGAAATTAAGACGTAGTTCAATTATTCAACAAAGTATTTATTGAGTAAAAAGAATGCAGCTGCTAGGAATTGAGGAGGGGGAAAGCCATTGACTCCTCACAGAAAAAGAAAACCCAGTAGAAAAGAAAAACCTATTGAATATCATATGGAAATGTCTTTCTGGATTATATAAATTTTTGGAAAGCAGTCTTTAAGTTATAGTTTATGCTTCAGAATTTTAAAATATTAGGAGAGAGAAATGACTAAATATGATGGTTACATCCCAAGGGCATTACTGAACAAAATTTGCATGTAGCAGCCAAGAATTTAAAATAATTCTTCAGTATAGCAATCTCCAAAGTTACTCTATGTCAGTGAAAAAAATATCATTTTGTGACTGAGTTTGTGTATAAGATGACAATTAGATAAGTTAGTCTGATCAGCAGGAATCTTGGCTAACCTATGAAGGTTATATAAATCGCATAAACTTTTTCAGAGACTGCATCAATCTGAAAATAACATCAACAAAATTGACACCAATCTGAAAATGTAAACTCCTTAGAGGCAGGGATGGTATCTTCCTCATTTTTAATGCACTTAACAGGGCATCTGACAAAGAGTAGATACTCAGTAAATGTCTGAATAAAGGAAGAAATGAGGGTGTCAGGGCTGGGCAATTGAGTTGATTATAACAAGAAGGCAGTGAAATTACTCTAAGGTAATGAAATTATTCTTCTTAAATTAGATATACCCTTTTGGAACACTGAGTTCTATAGAAACTCTTTCAGAGCAATGGACAACTCATATTTCAACCATCTCCCTTACAAGTGTTTGCTATTGATCACATAAAAGAACCATATAAGAAATTGAATAACTTAGAAAACTACTTGAAAAGCATTTCTATTGATAAGATCATCATTTTATACAATGTCATAATTTTATACAAACAATGACATATTCAATTATATGGGAGGTAATTTCTATTTATGGTCACATTTTCCTTGAGGAATAATTTTCCTGTCTATCTTTAAGTAATAATAACCTAATTGGGCAGTTCTCAAACGAATCAGATTCTTAGATAGACTCAATTTGAAAGCATCCTGTAAAAAAGAAATTGATGCTTCCAATAAAACTGAAAATCAAAGTCTTTACTAAAATTTTAGAAAGTAAAAAAGACATATCTCTACTGTTGTAAAAGTGAAAATCTGCTTTGTCTTATAGGCAATATTGTATAAGAGCTCAAGGTGACAATAGGCTGACCCTAGGACTACATTATATATCACATATTATATATCATTAATTAAAAATTTTTGAGGGTCCATCTGCTAAGGACTCTTTCAATGTGTCTTAATTTTTGCTTCTCATTTTTCTTTGTGTTTCTTCTGTTTTTATTCTATGTTTAATCTCATTTATTCATTTAATAAATGATTCTTATATTTCTAGCACTATATCAAGCTCCTAGAATTCAATGGTAAGCCCAAACAGATAAAATCGTAACTCACATGTGTATACAGTTTAGAGAGATAGATTGACAAATAGTTACACTAATGAGGGAATAATTAAAATTTGAGATGTGTTGTAAATGAAAGAAACACAATGCAGGAAAAACAAGTCACAAAGTATCCTGGACTATGCTAGAGAGACCAAGGAAGTTCTTTGGAAATGAACAGAGGTGAACTTGGTAAAAGAACAGCAAGTAGACAAAGCAGGGATCATGAGCTTCAAGCAGAGGGAAAAGTATATGTAAAGATCCTTTGGAGGAAAGAATCCTAGTATATTCAGGGAAAAAATAGGCCTCTGAGTTCAGAACAGAGAAGCAGAAGAGGGTGGTTTAGTCATGGAAGACACAGTTTGAAAGGTCAGCAGCTGGCAAACATCGTCTGGCCTTGTAGCTATGTTAAGGAGTGATTGCAGGAGGGCCAGTTAGATGGCTATTATATGCCCAAGTAAGACATAGTGGTAGCTTGCTCTACTTTGGTGTCAGAGAGAAACTGACATACTTAAGACATAATTAGGATTAAAATTATGACTGATTGAATATCAGGAGTAAAAGTAGAGGTGTCAAAAATGAATATTCACTTCCTGATGTGCAACTGGATAGATTTTATCATCCACTGAGATAGTAAAGAACGCAAGAAGAGCAGGTTTAATACAGAAGATCGTTAGTTCAGGCTTGAACGTACAGGGGTTAAGGTGTTTCAGACTTTTCAATTATGGATGTAGAGGTCAGAGGAGAGGTCTGGATGGGAAATATAAATTTAAGAGATGTCAGTGTGCAGACGGTAACTGAAACCACGGGCATAGATAAGAGTATAGAGTAGAAAGAATTACATGGGACCAAGTCTTGAGGAGCTAGCATTTAACGACTTGTAGTGGAAGTTGCAACTGTAAATGAATCTGACAGGGAGTAACCGGAGAAGTAGCAAACAAACAAAAGGCATGGAATATCAGGGAAGGCAATGGGAAAGTTTATCAAATGCTCTAATAGTCCACAGAACTTTCCACATCATTCCATGACCTGAAGACTTCATTGTAATGAGGCAGAATGAGACTCCAGATTGAAGAAAATTGAGATAAGTTTAGACAGCTCTTTGAAGAAGTTTTAATGTAAAGGTGTAAAAAGAAGTAAGGTGGTAACTAGAGGGAGGTAAGGAACCAAAAGAATAAAATGTAAGATGAAAGAGATTTGAGCATATTTAAATTTTGATTGGAATTATTGAGTAGAAGGTGTTAATACACAGAAAAATAAATAAAAAATTGAGAACATAAAGAAGTCCCTCAAAAGTTTGTGGCAATAAGATACAATATACAAGAAAGAAGATTCTTGCCAGAGGGCAGAGAAAATGGAGATAGACACACAGATTGAGGCTTCTGATTTCTGCTCTTCGTGCATGTCCTTTGATCTGTGATTGCCTTTACTTTATCTCCATCTACCCAACAGTTGATGCCACCCTCTCTCTCTGTCTCATGTGTTCACACTTACTCCCCTATCAGTAAGTGGGCAAAATTTAGAATTAAAAAGGTCTTTTGTATAGCTCTTTCCAAATATCCTAATTCTCACTAACAGGACTCTTGCATATAGCAATTCAGAATAAATTTCCCTCAAAAAAGCATGTGAATTAGGCTCCTTTTTAATAATATGAATGTTGATGGAATTTCTTCCATATTTAAGAGGTTCTTGACAATAATAATACAGCACGATTGATCAGAACTTATTTTCAAAAATTAATGGGATGAGCCATAAGGTAAACAGGTAAAGGATGGCTTTATTTTTTTTATTTTGTTTTTAGCTACTATTTTTTAATTTTGTTATTAGCCAGTATTTCCTCCTACTAAATCCACATTATGTCTGTAGGATAGAAGACAGAAGTAGAACAAACTTGAATAAGCCACTTGTAGTGATTGAGGTCAATTCAGTATCAAGATAGAAGTTCTTCTTAAATGAAATGGAGCAGAGATCACAGTTCTACAGATACATTGTAATTCATACTCATGCACAGTTTGTCTTTCATTTCAACGAATTTTGAAAGGGATCACATAGAGAGAGCTATTGGTTTTCACAAGGGTTATTCTCTTTGGGGGAAGTTCAGAAAAATTGTCTTACTATATATATACTTTTTAAAGTTTCTGAAGTTTAAAATTTTCTGGCACCTTTAGTGTCTGTTTTACACAAGAGCTAACTCTTTACCCAGTATTTTGTTCTATAAAAAAGCACTATGTCCTTTCCTCTAGGTGATTTACTGTGTTATCTGCATGTTTTAAAACCACACAGCCTGATCTACCTTCCTTAGATTCCACCATCCCACACACCTAACGTTTCCTCAAAGATTTATCCAGAGGTATAAAGTTATCCATGTCTATTGAAGGCACATTCTAATATCCAAATATTTATTTTGATTAGCACACTCTTAGGGTAGCCAAAGTGGGATGATGGCCAAGAATTGCAATACTATCAGAACCTACCCATCCCCATTAGCTACTTTTTGTTCATAATAGCAGGTCAGTGTAAACAAATGCATAGGTTAAGATCAGCTGGACAGAGGCTGGAAAAGTTTCTAGTAGTTGGGCAGCAAGAACCCTTGTTAGTGGTTATTATTATAAAACCCAAACATACATGAGGAAAGATCATTGTGGGTATTTTTATCACATTACCTTTGTAAATATTTGGTCCAGAAAACAAAATGGAAACTGCTGTTGAGTTTTGTAAATGGACTGATTTTTACCTCCTGTTGACCTTTTAATTTCTATGAAATATAAACCTCATACATCCACTCATGGATATATATGTATATCAGTGTAGATTACTTTTTATTCATTTTAATTAGCTCATTTTTCACAGTCATTTGATGAATAAAGCACATACAAAATTTATTATAATGCAAAACTATCACTAATCTCAAAAGAATGGGAAGTAAGAAGGATTCTGAGTAGGATTGATTTTGGTTATATCAAATGAAGGTGTTTATTAGTAAGTAATTTGTAGAAAAATAAGAAAGGAACAAACAACAACTTCTCTTATAATACCTATATTTAATTTGTCAAAGGCCTCTCAGATAGCTCTATTTAACATCAGATTCCAGTTTTTTGCCATTTCCCCATGTATTTTCTCTGCTTGAACTTGCCGCCTAGCTGGTATTAACCTCTAACTTTATACAGAGAATGAGCAGGAGACTACCTAAGCGCATGTAAGAAGAAAGACTATCCATAACGTATTAACAGCTATAATTTTGAGAGCAACTCAAAATGTTATTTATGTTTCTAATTTTCTAAAATACATAAAAGTTTTTCACACATTCCTGATAGTTAATACTATATAAGCTATGGATTGCATGTCTTTAGTCTTGGAGCCAAGAAACTACGTAATAGTGAGAACCTTCACTTCTTGAAACAGATGGTGACTTTTGAACTGTGCTAAATCTATAAGATATTAGATTTATTCATAAAATGTTGCCATGTCAATATGGAAAGTTTGGCAAGATTTTCATCTTAAAAAGGTCAAACTTCATCACTTCAATATTAATTTCTGTATCTTTTTCATCAGCTCCTCCATCTGGTATTTCTTAGAGGAGACGTAGGAAAACTAGAGCTCTATGTGGGAAATACAGATAATATTATACTTTACTATACATTAACATGTGTATAAATACATAAATCTAAACCTTGCTCCTTTATCCATATCTACATTCTCCATATGTAACATGTCCATACATAACATAAAAACAAGCTGGATACAAGTTATAATGCAGTTTATTTGTATTAAATTGTGAAGATCTATTGTAAAACTAAAATTTCTTTCATTAAATAAGCTTAAGAAAATCTTTCAAAGATGTCTATGGATCTACAAGTTGGTAATTTTAGTACTGTTTAGGATTATTGGATGGAGTCCTCTGCTAGTATATAAAGTTGTCTCTAAAATGTGCACATATCTTGAGAAGCAAAGAAATTAAGTATTAGCTTGGTGCTTAGTGATGCAAAAATAGCATGAAGCTTTCTAAGCAAAAATACCATAAACCTGAATGTGAACCCAAGTCTACATGGTATGTTTATTAAATAATATGTCAGTGGACTCTACCAGCCAGTTTGATGTTTAAAAATCATATTTCAAATGATTATTTGACTATGTCATCGTGTTTGCCCTGCTTAATTGTGCAATTCAGTTCAAATTGTCAAAATGGAATGGCAATTAACAAAGTTACAAAAGTGAAAACTCAGGTCCACAACTCCTCATTGTCTGGTTTGTTGATGGGAGGAGACAGACTAGAGAACTGGTTGACCCTCAAGTCCTGAGAGCAACCACAAAGACTGATTGGACAGTCTTTGTGAGGGAGGAGAAAGGGGGATTCAAATGGTGGTGGTGTTTTCTAGGGATCCAGGGGTTGAGGGGGTAGACTCACAACTGAGGGATGCAGTGAGCATTGTGGAGGGGAGGGGCATACCTTTAACCCTTGCTAAGGAGAGGCAAAGATATAAAATGTAACCAAAATGTTTGTACTCTCATAATTTCCTGAAATAAAAAGAAAATGAAAAACGAATTCAATTTTGAAGAACAATTAGGAATTTTTCAGGGGACAACAGACAAAAGAGGATCTGCAAAGATATCAAAGTGTGGATAACACCATGCTCAGGTAGGCAATTGTATAGAAATTAGTTATCATGAGAACATATAAAGTTCAAGGTGAAAGGATGTTTAGATCTTCAGCAAATCATCATCAAGCACTGTCATTTCTAATGCAGAGAATTACAATAAATAAAAATAAAAGGCAAGAAAAATTTTTAGCATTGGCAGTGTATGCTGGGGAAGGCTTCAGATTCTCTTCATCCTTTATTATTAGTGGTATATTTCTACAACTGTCAGAAAAGACTATTAAAGAAGTTTGAGTTATTTTGTGTGGTGGCAGAGTATACAGCAAAATGAACTTCAATCCTTAAAAGCCTTCCCTCTGTAATTCTAAAATGTGTGTAGTCTATCACTTTTAAGACAAGATTTTGACAGTTATATTAGAAGGTAATAGGAAACAAATGAAGACTTAGGAGTAAATTGAATATATAGAAATTTGGGCAGAAAAACAATAATTGATAGGGTCAGAGAACACTTTGGCATACAGGACAGTTAAAGAGTTTAACATGTTGAAAAATAAGATTCATGAGGAAATGTCAAAGGATTATTTGTTCATTAAATGATGGAGTGGTCATTTAAAAATATAGATTTATATTTTATGTATTTTCTGACCCACTTCAGTTGGCCCCATAGCTCTCCTTAATTGGGATTTATCATTATGGTCAGAGGGCATTTGCTTACTGCCTTAAAAAAACTACCAGGAAAGATATTTTACTGTGAAAATTCCTTAAAGCCTATTCCTAGTGATAGACCTCAATTTTTGTTAGCACATTTATCTTAGTTAACTTATTTAGAATAATTCTCACTAATGGACTCAAAATAAAGATGATCTTATTTATTCAAAAAAAAAAAAAAGGATAACCACGTAACTTTCCAAATGAAGCTCAAGGAAGCTATGCCAGAATTTGCTCATGACTTCATCAATACTGAACAAAAAGCAGTATTAATTACAGCAGTAGTTAAAAAGCAGTATTTAATTAAAGCAGTATTTAATTATAAAATTAATCTGAACAAAAAGCAGAATATATATTGATATTAATTGTTTTACAATTTAACATCTTGGAACTTTTTTCCACCTAACATAGAATTCAGTTAAGAATAACTTAAGACTTTTCAAAAGATTTACTAATTTTCTTTAAAATTAAAAGCTGGTTCCATAGACAGTTACTGATTTTGAGCCAAAGTGTTTTAACTCAATGAATATAGAACGACTTTTAATATTTCTTCAGATAATTTATTCTAATGCCATCATGAGACACAGTAAATTTCTGTTTTATGGTATTTGACATAAAATCCTGTCCTTGTCCCTCTTACTTTTCAACTGTGTAATAGCTGGCCTAATTCTTATTGCCAGTAATATGGAAACTCCAATGCTGCCCCTCAAAGACAAAATGTTACAAATGTAAAAAAGGAAGGAGATTGCAGGACAAAGCCCTACACCAATCACCATAAAACAGGAATTTACTGCGCTTCATGATGACATTAAAGCCATAGTACCCGATTCCATCTGCTGATTTACATAGGAGCTTATTGAACAGCTAGGTAAAGCTCCCAACTTTTGGAGTGCAAAAATTTCCAGTCCCGAGTGATGGAACAAGATGGACTTAATCATGCCCTTTATTCATTTGCCCTCTCCCACACGAATAAAATAGCAAGGAAGCATTCTCCTGCTTTCATGGTAATGGCAACGACACTCATCCCTCCCAGCTGGGTACAGTAGCAGAGATTAGAGTGAAGGACAATTCCAACTCATTTGCCTCCTAAGCCTCAGAGGAAGTGATAGAAGCACAGGCCCAGCTTGGCATAACCTCTGTGTAGAATTCTTGGAACAGCAAAAAGTAAACTGTTGAATGGGAGGGTCAGGCTTGTAGCTCTGACTTGGGTAGTGCAAATGCAATAGATGTAATCCAAACATTTGCACCCCCATAACAATTTTGAAATAAAAAAAAAATAATAAAAGAAAAAAAGAAAATTTACTAAGTAAATATATCAAAATATATTCCATTTCTATATTGTTTTAATTTTTAAACCAATGATCACATATTTATAGAAACAAGACTAACAGCTATCACAAAAGTGTAAACTTCTGTTTATGCATATTTATAAACAACTAAAAGAACATACTGTATTTGTCAAAAAAAAATACAAAAATAATTTTAAAAAAACACCAACAAGCAAGTCTGATACTAGGGACACACATGTGCAAGCAAGTTTTGAGGATTCCTAAAAATGTTTGAAGAGGGAGACTCTATGATGAATTGTAATTCCTGCAGTTAAAAGAGTGGGTTCTCAAGCGCTGAAACTTGATAACTGTGTCTTAATCAGATTCCTTGGAAACAGACTGTGCCATGAAGATTCACATGCAGGAACTTTATTATGGAGGGCTCTTAGGAACACCTGCAAGGCTATGAGGGAAGCAGGATTGAGAAGAGGTAGAGGTGAATTGGAAATAATTACAACAGAGCCCTCAGCTGCCCCTAAGGGGAGCTCTGGAGTTGAAATGTTCATATTTTCCTGAATTGAGTCAAGAGGACCAGGTCTTTGTACCCCCTCCCATCCCCAGGGGACTCTGGGCAGCACACCACAGCATACACTCCAACTGCTTGAGGTCCATGGCTCCATCAGTACTTAATGGCTGATGAAGCCTGAGACACCTGGGTTTGACTTGTGCCTAACCAAGCTAATGCTATTTTTAGATAAACTAGACATATGTCCTCACATCCACTCTCGCCTCACTGTAGTAACCAGGGAGCTAAGTGACCCGTGTTAATGACGTAGTTCCACTGTTTCTCATCAGGAGTGACCTAAAGAAATAGTGACTCTTAGGAAGAACAGCTAAATACTAATCACAGCAGCACCCAAAATGCTAATTGTGTAGATGTGCATCAGCACGGACAGATATAACTACAAATAATGCCATTCAATGATCTATCATTAGAACAGGGCACTGCCCTAATATGGTATACCTGGGTCTAGAGCAAAAAGATAGATCTTTACAGGTTCATTGTGATTCAAAATGAAGGCCCAGGAGACCTAAAAGGCAAAACTCTGGCAATGGAGAAGGAAGCAAAGCACTCTCTGTAAAACTGCCAAGTCTTTTACCTGTTTCTTCCTTTGAAACATAAAGATAATAACACCCATTTTCTGCCATACAGGCTTCTGTGAATATCATCTATATGAAATTGCTTTGCAAAACATCAAGTATTCCTCAAACATAGAGTATTGTTATTATGGTTTATCATCCACATACATCTATTTCTTCTATTGCTACTCTAGGACTAGAAAAAATGCTCACTACTTTTTATTTTATAGTATCTTATTAAAAACACTTTGTAATTGGGCAGTTAGTAGGGTGATTAATCTACTACCCTCTGGTGAAGTGTTTTTAAGTTTCTTTCTTGTTAGGCTTGCCTGTTTTTATAGTTTCATAGCTGGGAAAGTGATACGCCTAGAGCTATCGGAGTCCAGGCTGCGGCAGGGTCATGGGAAGTCCATAAGCCTTCCCACCTGAACTGCTATGAGCAGATTTGTTTCCGTGACAGCAGGGGAGAAGGCTGTCCAGATGATTGTGGTGTGCACAATAAGTGTTTGGTAAGTCTGGAACCAATCCAGCATAACAAGATTTTATTTACAAGGATATGCTGAAAACTTCACCTGCGTAACAATAATCTCATTCTGTTCATTTTGTTCATGTCTATTAACAGGTGTGTAATACCTGTTTATTTTGCACTTACATCCACTATGATAAATATTTTATACACTATCTCATTTACTCTTCATAATATCTTTAAGGAATAGTTGCTTTTATGATACCTATTTAAGAGATGAGGAAACTGGAACTTTAAGAGATTAAGTAATTTAGATAAGGTTAGGCAACTAATGACTAATTGAAACAGGGTTCCCACCTAGGCCATTTTACTCTACATCCCTCATATTTAACCTGCTGCGTATCTTCTTGTTGTTGAGATTTTTTTTTCCTGAAATACTCCTTAAATGAGGTCACCCTCAAATCAAAGAATCTATAAGGAGCTTCCTTCCCCCATCATCAACTCAGGAACAAATTATGTGTCTTATTATCAAGTATCTTTATCAGCTTCTTACCTACATGTCTTTAGACTCCTCTAATCCCCAACCAAGATGGGCTGCCCATTCCATTAAAGCCACAATTCTTACTGCCCTAAACGTACTCCTACATTTTACCTCCACGTTTGTCTCAGCTAATGCTACAATTTCCTCCTTGAAATGTTCTCTCTGTTCTGTTCTACTAAATTGTACACTATGCTTTCTGCAAGCCCACCTCCTTTCAGAAGCTAGCCTAGACAGGTCCCAACTCATATTCATCTCCCTCTCAGCACGCTTATGCCTTATAATGTCTCCATTGGTCTTTTGTTATCTCATCTTCAAAATCAAACAATAAATGGTGCAAATATCTCTTCCCTTTGTCACACTTAAACTACTATAAAAATGCTAGGAATAGAATAATTATTTATGAAAGGGATATGGCCCCCAAGACCACATGTGAAACTGAATTGACAAAGCATAGACATTTATGTAAGGGTTGAGATGTTTCAGTCACAAGAAAAACAATTACATAAATTTCATCATGGAAATCTTTCTAAAGGAGATCAGTTAAATAGGTGAAGCCTATAGAAATTTAGCTTTTTAGGCCAGGCACAGTGGTTCACACCTATAATCCTAGCACTTTGGGAGGCTGAGGCGGGAGGATCATTTAAGCTCACGAGTTGGAGACCAGCCTGAGCAAAAGTGAGACCCTGTCCCTACTAAAAATAAAAAAAATTAGCTGGGTGTGGTGGTGCATACCTGTAGTCCTAGTTACTCAGGAAGCTGAGGCAGGAGAATCATTTGAGCCCAAGAGTCTGAGGTTGCTGTGAGCTAGGCTGACGCCACGGCACTCTAGTCCAGGTGACAGAGTGAGACTCCATCTCAAAAAAAAAAAAAGAAAGAAAGAAATTTAGCTTTTTAGGGAGATTATTTAGGCAGTAGGTTTGCAGTATGCAAATGCACAAATGATAAAATGCTCATACAAGAAATTAGAAAATTGACTTAAACCCAATAGGAATTCCAAAAGCTATGTTGCAAAAAAGGGAATGGCATTAGTAGAAGGCCTTCAAGGTTAAATGGACAGATTATTGATTCTAATTTCTTTCTTAAAGAAAATCTAAATTATATTAACGATAAAATAGCTATCACTGATTAAGTTCTTACTGCTTCCAAGCATACTTCTAAGCTTTTTATCTACATTTAATTATTTATCCCTAATATCCACCCAGCGAGATACTGTTGTGCTCATTTTAAAGGGAAGATACAAAGGCACACAGAGGCTGAGGACACTGAGAAATCACACAAAGTCTTCAAAGTCAGCAAATCTGAATTCAGAGCTCAACTTTAATCACTACTCAATATAACATGGGCTATATTCTAGGCAATAAAGGATGTTAAAATGTTTCATATTTTGCACCTTTCATGAAACTTTTAATATTCAAAATTCTGTAACTTTTTAATTCTAAAATATGCTTTATAAAATTAGTAATCTAAACAATTTTGAAAACAATTGTCATAAAAATAAACAGTGTACAACACCTAAAACTTTTTTGTTTTCTATTTTGACATATATGCCTACCATTTTTTCTATTAAGAAATTTCAAAAAATAAAATTTAGTGAAATTATGTTCTAATCATGATAATATATTGGAAGAAAATTGGAATCAGTATACAATTTTTCAGTTCTGAAATTAACAAAAAGCATAGATGAGATTATTTTTACTTAGCCCACAAAATACACAGGTATGATAAAGATGTTTTAAAGGCATTTATTAATTATTATATATGTTGCTATACTTATTACAAATCAAAAATTTCAATGCATTTGCTATTTTGAAAAAGCCATAGCATTCTGCTACTTAAAATTCATCAAGCTATAGTTGTTAGGTACTATTCAAAAAGATTTTTGAAGAGATGTTTTTATCCTTGAAAGTTACATGGATCAATCAGGAGACACATTCTTTTAAAAGTCCAGAAAGGCAGAAAAGTTCAGCACATTCCCCTGCTGTCTAATAGGAGAGATGTTATACTGATATGAATATTTATTTCTAATTAAAATATTGATATAGATTAATATATTATCTTTCAGATTTTTCTCAAGCAAGATTACCATATTCTTTTAGAGATGCATTGTCACTAGAATTGTCAGTTTTACTGGAATGTATTTAAGTAATTCAATTCACAGACCAGAACAGATAAATATGAACTATGATAATATTTGGATATTATTTGAGAGAATAGTTCCTTTAAAATATCACAATAGTAGTTGTTCAAAAATATTTCTAAGAGCTTATTTAAAGGGTTTCATTGCAAGATTTATTGGTAGGTTCAGAAATCAAAGGAGTGATATTTTTATTACATGTGATGATTCTCATTGATCCACTGAGAAGATAGCCAATTTTATTTCTAACATGTTACTTTAATGGTCTAGCATACTTAAGGGTTCTCACAAAACATACATTTACTTTTTTCTAAAATATTTAAACATAAGACCTAAAAGTTACATTAAAGAAAATATAGTCCAAACCCTCATTTTTCTGCTAAGGAAACTTCACATCTGAGAGGAAAAGGAACTTGCCTGGAGTCACACGACTCAAGAAGAAATAGGAAAGGGACAGCTAGGCCCATATTCAGCACTCTTTCCCTGGATCATCTTTTATATCTATTTTTATAGATGACATGCTGCTGCCTTTATCTTTCCCCTTTCTGTGACCTATGCTTTGCTTCCTAATACATATAGAGAAAGAGTTGTCAGTTGTTTGTTCATTGTGCCAGGCCCACAGGACACTTGACTCTTTCCTTTGTGAAAGGATCAAGAAGTGCAAATCAAATGACTTCTCTTTTCCAAACCTGACCTGAAGGACTTCTTTTTAGGAGAACAATCATTCTCATTTCTCCTGGTATCATAAGCGAAAATGAGTGACCTTGATTTACACATAATCATAGAATCTTAGAAAAGCTCATGAGCAAGTCTCCACTCTTATTCCCAACACATACAGATACATGTCTACAACTACCTTGAACCTTGAGAGTCTTAAATAAATTTTAACAATACTGAGAAATTGCTACTCCAGAAAGCATCCCATCTCAGATTTATAGACACTGCAGATGTTAGGGACTTGTTTACATTAAGTAAACATATTTTTCCTTATAATTTTATGTACACTGGTCCTCTGCCCGCTCTTTTAAAAGAAACAAAAAAGAGCAAACATAAATCTATAAATTTGTTCTCTTCTTATTTTTACTTAACTGTCCTTAACTGTTTTCCAACTGTGGAATCTAAACTCTGTATGAGCAGGACTATTTTTGTTTTTAATCACTATTTTTCCACAGCATCTAATTTAGTGCTAGTATACAGTATGTGCTCAATAGATATTTTTCAAATGAATGAAGCAAGTTTACTCATCTTCTCTAAGTGTCTCTTTTTTTTTTTTCTATAGACAAAATATTACCAGCTTCTAATCCATTTTTCACTGACGTGATTTGGGAGATCCTCACTTCGCTACCCTAATTATTCCCTACATTCTCCATGTAACTTATAAGCCGCCATATAATTTGTCAGAGACGATGGAACTCAACATTCTCCCTCTAATGTAAAAATGCCTAGCAAAAGTGAGATTATAATATGCTCAAAAAAGAATGAATCGGCGTTAGCTTTCCTCAATTTTCAGATCTTTCAGATTGTGTTTTTAGCCAACTAAGTCTCTAGCTCTTTTTCACATAAACTGCCTAAAATTATTTAAGTTGCTTAGTCACACTGCCAGATTTTACGACTCTCATAATATGTAAATATCCTCAGGAGATTTAACATATTAAGCAAAGTTCTCAATCATTCACAGCTTGTGGTCAATTTCTTCCATCAGATATAATTTTCTCCCAACCCCTAGCTGAGAGCAGCGTGCTTAAAGAATGGGAATTTTCAGGGATGGGGTGGATGATTTTGTAACTTGTCGCACTACCCAGAAAGTGAAGTCTGAGTGCAGCCCCCAGTCAAGGGCCCAGAGTGGATAAAATTACTAAAAAATGGAGAAATAAAAGGGCCAGGGTGAGAGTATTTAGGGTAACACTGAAACAAACTCTCTCCCTATTCATGTATTTTCAGGACATATGATTCAGTAAATTTTAATTAGGAGTCTACTATGGGTCAGGTACTACGGATCAGGTACTATGATAACCATAAAGTCTTAGCCTTCTAAGGTGGAAATATAAGAAATAAGTACACAAGTAACTAGTAACTTTGAGAAGCATCCCAGGTGAAATAGAATGCAGAGATAGAGCATAATGGTGGAGGAGAGGGACTGTTTTTAAATAGAATGATCAGGAGAGGACTTTAATGAGGGGATGATCAAAGATGCATGGATGGGAAGGAGCCTCTCAATTGATGAATGAGAGATGTATGTGGATATGGACATGCATAATGATAGGGATAAGGATATAAATATATCTCAGTTAAAGAACTCAGGGTGAATAATGAATACCATGATAACATGTTTTAAAGATGATACCAAATCTGAGAATCACTAGGACTTTTGTTCAGCTATTAGGAGGTCAGAAACTCACCCCCTCACAGGTTCAGGAAAGCAGCCTCCTGAAAGTTCCATCCTGGGCCCAAATTGTCTATGTGGAGTGTGTGCTGGCTCTATAAAAGAGTTGGGTTTACCCCAACTGGGTACCGTGGACAGGCTGCTGCACAAGAACTCCATATTTTTGCCAGTTAGGACTATTTTATCACCTCATTTCTATCCATCTTCAGATAAACCAAGATATCTGTTTCTTATTCCTGCAGTACCTCTGTTAGTATTTTAGTCAATCAGATGATGGCTAGTCTAGTTGTCCAACTAATTGCCTCGTCAAAGTTTGCCTGAACATACTCATAGAATATATTTGAGAGGTTACAAGTTAGACTAGTAGAAGCTACATAGAGGTATGTCTCTTCTGAAACTCTAAAAAACACACTCACGTCTATCTGCCTCTAAGAAGGCCATTTATCTGGGCTTCCACATCTTCAGTTTCCAGTGCTTTTCAAAGTGATACTAAATATAACCCAATGTGAGAAAATTTATCTTCTGTGAGGTGGTCAATACTCTGTTGGGTTCTATGGACTATAGAAAAATTAATCCCCAAAATATCATTAAAAATATTGCCTCTAGTTAGTGATAGGCATGCTGAAGTGTTGGGAGTGCAAGGCACTGATTTCTACAACTTATTTTTTGCAAGGCACCACAAAAACAAGTTGAAATAATGGATAGATAGAGGAATGGCTAGAGGTATATATATATATATATATATATATATATATATATATATATATATATATATATATATATATATATATAAAATAGAAAAAAAAAATATAAATATTATTGTGTTGGTGGGTATCGGTATATATATGAGTAGTCAGTGTACTTG
>CAUYRT010062013.1:0-22619 GCA_963574885.1 Lepilemur ruficaudatus | reverse complement strand
TTCTTCCCTTGACGCGGCTCCCATTCAATCTGAGAACTTACTGCAGAATCATCTGCCATCCCCACCAGCTGCCCCTCAACTGCCAAGTCTAGGTGCTTGCTCAGAGCTGGGCAGTTAGAGACTGAGCAGCTTGATTGGTGCAAGCAGGGCCACAGGTGGTAAGTAAGTGTGACCATGCCACTGCATGCTAACTTAGGTGATAGGGCAAGACCCTGTGTCAAACAAACAAGTAAATAAGTGAAGTGGTTTTTTAAAAACTTTAAAAACAGAAAGCAACCTCTGTCTTCTTTTTCAACAGAAAAGCAAGAACTGGATCTCAGAAGATGACTTCTACCAGCCTCCCTGGGAGCAGCCCCCCGAGAGCGCTTCGGACTGCCCGGTAGCTTCTTCCAGAGGGCCTCCAGAGGCAAGGTCTGGTCTCCACATGCATTTTTCTCAAGGACCAAGAAAAAGCTACTTCCTGGGGGCATTAGACAAAGTGTGTGTGCCTTCCCCAGGAAGCAGGAAAAGCAAGGCGACCCCAGCCCAGGAGCACAGAAACTTCTGGGTGGTGCACCCGGGGCAGATGGGTAGGTGACGCTCAGGTTCCAGGTGGGCCCCATCTGCAGGGACTGTGCCTTTCGGAAAGCAGCTCTAAAGTCCTGTTTTCCATGACCAAATGGGTGGTGTGTTCTCCCAATAAAAACCTCGTCCCGGAATGTATTGAGAAGCATTCATGCTCAGTAATTCAGGAAGGCATTTCAGGAAAAGTACTGTATTTTCTTATAAAATCTTAATAAAATAATGCTCAAAACTGCCTACAGAGTACAAAAATACTGTTTTATGTGTGGAAACAGAAAATATTTTCCTTGAAATTACTCTATAAAACTTGTGATTATAGAGAACTCTTGTTTCTATCTGTAGCTCAGAGCAAACCCGGCCTGTTGAAGCCCTGCGTGTTTTCGCTGATCCTTCCAAAGACTTTTATCTTAGATGGTTTATTTAACAGCTCTGGTGGGATTTATTAGATCTGCCGTTTGTTTAGTGTCCTCCGCGTGCTGTTTACAGTGAGGCCAGCTTGATCTCCACACCCTGGGAAATTCCAGAAAGCCTTAAATAACTAGAACCGAATTTTTCTGTAACCCTGATAATGGGTTTCGTCTTCAAAACAAATCAGAAACGTGTGCCCTAGTCTGTCTCCTCATTTTCCGTTAGCAGAGAACTGTGCCCGGTGCGGGCCTCTGGGCCGGGTGGTGTGGTAGAGCCTGTTCTGCAGGCCGGCTACTGCTCGGTGTGTCCTTCAGCCCTTGTGCTCGCTGCGGCCTCTGACTGTGTCAGAGAAGGTGCTTTATGCCCAGGCCTTGGGTTCCCTGAGGGGTAGGAAACCCTACACAACACTGTGAAACCCCCAAGGCTAGTCCAGGCTCAGGGGGAGAGAATTTTCTGTCCTTTGGAACCCCTGGTTGGTGACAGACCGCTGCGGAGCAGGGAGCATTGAGCAGTGGATGGATACACAGGGCTCACTGTCTTGCATGGTCGGCACCCACCCCCGGCTCCTGTCCTCTGGCTTGCTCCACCCGCTCACACGCTGTGCCCAGTCTCCCCGGTGCCACGGCTGCCTGCTCTGGCTCCGACTGTCCCTGCCCCTTCTCTACCTCCTGCCGCTCCTCCGTGAAGCCTTCCCGGGACCTAGTCCCTGTGGGTTAAAACAGTGCGCATCCCCATACTCTGTGCGCCCCCTCCAGTGTACCTTACCTGTACTTCTTAAAAGAATCTCCCTCATGCGGCCTGGCCTAATCATCTTCAGTCCATACTCCTGCCTCCCCCAGAGACTTCTCATTCATCTCCTGCTGCCCGAGCCTGGCACACAGAAGGGGCCAAGTGAAGGTTGATTGAATAAATGAATGAACTTGTCAACTGTCGTATCTTTGAAGCTCCCCTCCCGCACTGATTACTCCGCGGCGGTTTTCTACGCGGGCATTCCTTCCCCTGCAGGTCACTCTGCCCGCTCCCCAGGCAAGCTCAGCCACCCAGACGGCTTTAACTTCGGCACTTGTGCTGCCAGACCCCAAATCCACCCCGCAGCCCAGAACCCTGAGCCCCACGCGAACCTCCCACCGCTTCCTCTTTGCTTGTCTTTGTCCTTCCCACGGTCTGTCTTTCCCGCAAACATTAAGCTCCAGCGGAGCAGGAATCTTGCCTGTTTGATGGACCAGTGCACCCCCTGCACCTGCCCGTACTAGGAAAATATTTACGAAATGAATGAATAACTCTCCCTCCGAGGTCCTGTGAACACTTGAAATACAACATACCCCCACAGCTTCCTTCTCCTGTCTTTGCCACCTCTCTCCTCATCCCCAAATTTAGAAATCCCAGAGGCGCCCCAGATGGCTCCTTTCCCCACATCAGCCAGTCACTTCGTTGCCCCTTTTCCACCTCCGAGCTTTCCCATCCCCACCTCACTCAGTCCCTCCTAGTCTAGACCCTTCACACGTACCACCTGGACCTCCTCTCCTCCCTCTGGGCAGCTAGGTTCCTGCCGGCGCCTTTGCTGCTGCCCACATTGCCACCTGAATGATTTTGCTAAAACGTCAATCTCGTTACGTCAACTGTGACTTAAAGCCGTCATTGCATTCATATCCCAGTTGTGTTTCCTGAAATGTAGGACTCACGAAGTGAGTGGCACATGACATGATTCTGGGAGGTTCAAGGACCTCCTACACCACGCACCAGGCCACTCTGGGGTCACCATTAACACAGAATTGCAAGACGAGAAAGTTGGTTCTTTCTAACTCTGATTACACTGAGGAGGGAGAAACTCTCTTTTTCCACTTAATCTCTCCTTCTTGCAGGAATCAGGACTCCAGCCACAGCTACCAGCCAGCAAGAAAGGCAACTAGCAGAAAAACAACACAACAAAAGAAAATTAGCTATTAATAGATGGAACGATAACATGGTCTTATTTTTATTTTATTTACTTTACAGTTACCTACTATATGTGACATGTGATACCAGGTTTCTTTTTTAGTCTTTCTTTCTTTTTTTTTTCTGAGACAGAGTCTCACTCTTGCCCAGGCTAGAGTGCTGTGGTGTCAGTCTAGCTCACAGCAACCTCAGACTCCTGGGTTCAAGTGATCCTTCTGCTTCAGCCTCCTGAGTAGCTGGGACTCCAGGCATGCACCATCATGCCCAGCTAATTTTTTCCATATACTTTTAGTTGTCCAGCTAATTTCTTTCTATTTTTAGTAGAGACAGGGTCTCACTCTTGCTCAGGATGGTCTTGAACTCCTGACCTTGAGCAATCCTCCCGCGTTGGCCTCCCAGAGTGTTAGGATTACAGGCGTGAGCCACTGCGCCTGGCCAGAATATTGAACTTCTAAAACTGCAAATACTTCTTTAAAAAGACACATGTTCTCACATATTGTTAGTGGAATTGTAAATTGGTATACTTTTCTTTGGAGGGAATGTTGGCAGTAAGTATTTAAAGTCATGAAAATATTCACATCTTTTGACCCAGTAATTCACTTTCAGGCAATTTATCCAAAACAAATAATTAAAAGGAAGACATAAACTATGTTACAAAGATGTTTCTAACAGCACTCTATATAATAACAAAATCCAGAAAATAAACTACATGCTAAATAATAAAGTAATGTTTAGGTAAATTATGGATTTTCAACCCAATGGAATATTATATGGCTGTGACAAATGATAAACTTGTTATACATCAAATGTAGAGGTGTTTATAAAACAATTCAAAATCCTCAAAGCATCTTGTAGAAAGATACGCATTTGTGAGTTTCATTCTGCAGAAGAAAGAGCAAATTCTAAAGTACTTAATGAAGTCAAAGAGTCACATCTTTGGGGTTATATAATAGATTTTAACAAAATGCAAAGAAATAGAATAACTTTTAAGAGGACAGTGTGAAAATTCAAACTTGTAGAAAGTTTTTGAAATATTCAGGTTGTGTTCTGAAAAGAGGCAAAATACACATTTAGTACTGAGCACTGACTTTAAGTGCATGCTGCACAGAGAGCAGTGAGCTAGCTGTCTTTGGAATGCTCTGAATATAATCACTTGTATGCTTAAGAGAAAAAATGATTCCCAAGGGTTGCTAATGAGCAGTAAACTGCCAGCATCTTGCATGTAGAATACCCTGGGAGCAAGAAAGTTATTTTGGAATAAATTTTAAAAAAAGATCCCAAAAGTCCAGATTTGGCAACACTCAAACACCCTCCAATGACACAGTGGTCAAAACTCCTTTCTGTAAGTCAAAGGATGAGACGTGATAATCTTATCTTTTGTGTCCGCCTTCAGTGCACAAAGTTGGTACTCACAGTAAATATAAATATCCCTTAAATTCCAAGTGCTTAATTCAGCCCATTAATGTTGCTGCACTGAATGGCCAGATTCATTCGGTCCTGAGGTCATGTCCAGTTTCTTTAGCTACAGATTAGCTCAATCCCTCAATGTTGGGAACATCAAAAGCAAGTTTGCAACTTTCCCAGGAGCAGGGAAGTTGCTAAATATTTGGATTTGAATGGGATATCCTACTAGGTTGAACATTGTGGAATAGGGAGAATTCATGGGAGCATGGAATGTCAGAGGGCCAATAAGTTAAGCAGAGAAAGTCAATCTGCAAGCCTGAAAACTGGGTCTGGACCAACCACACTGAGTTAAACACACACACCAGAATGTATATACACACACAGGTATTGATTGTTGTTCCAGAGCCATCAAAGCCTCAGGTTTGAGGGTGACATTTTCATATAGGGATATTCAGAACATGCTTGGAGAAGGGACACATGACGTATCCTGAACTTGACAGGCGAAGGTGTAGTTGGAGGTCGGAGGCAAGAAACCCCAAGTAGAATGTAATGAAGGAAATAAGGAAATTACAGAAAATAATGCGGGTGTTCAGAAGCCAAAGTGTAAGGTTTAAATGATTAAAAGCTGTGCTAGGAAGTTGGGGGTGTTACAAACATCTAAGTATTTAATATTAGGCATCCAAATATTTAACAACCCATATAGTTTGGCCCCAGTAATATACCTAGCCTGGATGTACCTAAGTTCACTGGCTGAAAGTCAGCCAACAACTATGTGTGGGAAGTTTGTGTGTTTTGAATAGAGAATTTAAAGGCAGGGTGGGGGTGGTTATGGTGAAGTTGGAGCTACAAAAGCATGTTTTTGTCAATTGGATTGATGTTACATGATTTTAGGAAGATTTTCAGCGAAGAAAACCTACTGACTCCATGTTCAACAGCTGGTCATTAAAAAGAAAACCTACTGATGGTGCACTGTTATATGAAGCTGTGTGCCCAACCCAATCGGGGATTAGAACATACGATGTGGATGTTGATGTCAGAGTAGGAGACTAGGAGACAGGGCTGAGATTAGACACAGGGGCTTGAAGATTGGGTGCAGGGGTTAAAGTAAACAACCCTCAGGCAGAAGCTGACTAGAGGAGCTGACAACCACAGGCAACAACCAGCTTCCACTGGCTTATCAGCTCTCTCTGTCACCTTACTTGAGTTTTGGCTAATTACAATATCATTTACATTGTAGTTTTAAAATTTCTCTGCCCTTGAAATCACCATGACAGTTCTGAGACAACCATCTAAAGTATAAAAATGGGAGAGAACCCAGTTCTAGAAATTACTCTCTAAATTCTTAGTAAAAGCCAACCCCTTGGTCTCGAATATTCCTACCCTCCCAGAGGAAAACTAGAAAAAATCTAAAACCACCTCCTCTCAGTGCAGGTACTCTATTTCCAGCCTGCCCACGCTCCCTCCTGAGAGTGTACTTTCGCTTTCAATAAAAAGTTGTCACTTGCTTGGCTTACATCACACATCCTGAAATTCTTTTCTCAAGGATCACCAAGAACTCGGACAAACCTCCACGTGGAGGCTGGTAACATCGATATCAGTTTCATGATTTAGGAGAAGAGAATGGAGTGAGAGGAATGTGTGCTGCTTAAGCTCTGAGGAGATTAATAAGCAAGGGGCAATAAAGCATTTCTGTCCTCACATTATGCACCCCCAGAGGACCCTTCTGTGAATAACAGGAGTTACTTGAGATGGAGAAATCACATCACCTTAAAACTGGTCCAACCTGCACAGAGAGAACCTGGTGTCCCACTGAGGTGGTGTTCCTACAGATCCCCTCAGGCATGTGTGTAGCCTCACACTGGATGAGGGGGAACCAAGCTCCTGGTAGATGGATGGATGAATCTATGTGTGTATCCCACTGGCTTATAGATTCACCTTGGGTAGTTTTTGGCTGGATAATTAGATCAGACACCCAGACTTTTCCTACCAAGGGCCCTAGCCCTGAAGGTATCATGTGCCTATTAGCAGGCAGGACTTCCTTGCACACAGTCGCCTAGAACTGTGTCTAAGTTGCAACCACTGACTTGTTACTTCTTCCTCCATGGCTTTTTTCCATCAACCCACAAGTTAACAATTGCCAGTGTTCCCTTGAGGATGAGAGAGAGAGAGAGAGAGAGAGAGAGAGAGAGAGAGAGAGAGAGAGAAGGAGAGAAAGAGAGAGAGAGAGAGGGAGGAAGCTACACTTGGAAAGAAGATTGCTTTGTATTTTATTTATAACAGAATGTAAGAAAAAGTAAGTTATTAACAATAATAAATAACTGGGGGGAAAACACAGAACAGCCATAAAATGACACAAAAGGATGGCATAAGTGAAGATCAACTTTTGTTTGCTTTGCTTGTAGTCTATAACACTGTGCATTCCAATACTTGGTCCTTCAGCAGTGGCAGTGGTATATTGACTAATGCAACCAATCAAGATCCCAGCTCCAATGTAAACACTGATAATTACACTTGAAGCTACATATAAGTGGTACAGGTACAACATCAACTCAAATAACCTCTTCTTGGTGATACATAGAAACTGAAGGTAGACTTGCAATTCAGCAGACATGCTTTCAATTTAAAGCAAAAACATCTAAAGGCTTATCCTAAAGCATGTTAATTTAACAACAAAATTACAATTAATAATGGTATCCGAAAAATTCCTGACATATTCACATTCTCTTATTGCACTAACTCCTAAAAAGCTTACACACTTATATTTCAAATGCAAACAGACTGTTTTGAAGGTAGAACACAGAAGAACCCAATGTTTTGCCTCAGCATGCCAATGCTGTGCTATTGCATAACACTTCACTTTCAGGAGGAATGAATAGTTTCAAATAGTTTATTCATGATCAAATTGCAGTCACTGGACAGATTTTTTTAAATTTCAAGAACTATGGCTCGGATGACAAGCTGTCCCCTAACCTACTGAGTCAGCTGATCAGAAAGGTACTCAAACTATTTAGATGATTCCTCGATATTGGATTATCTGATTACACATCGTGTTAGAGTCACTTACCCCCTGGCCTCTCTCAAAAGTTCAATTACTGTTGACCGAAGCCAGCCAGGACCTATTCCTTCACTGTCTTTGAGCCATGAAGAGACACTAACGAAAGTAGAATTTAAAAATGTACATAAATACATCGGCCCTGAAACTTTCATAGAAAAATGATTTATAAAGAAGTGTCAGAATCGATTCTTTTAGTTCACTGTTTATTACAATGTCTTGAAAGAAAACTGCACAATTACTTTCGGGGGTATTGTGTTTTTCAAGTGTCTGCATAATACATCCCCAACTGTGCTACTTAGGGGTTTATTTTCACAAACAAAAACTAATGGCTAATAAATACCTCCAAATAAATTAAAACCATTTTCCCCACACACAGATGCAAAACAATAATAGAAGGGTTTCTAAATTAGTTCACCAATGAACCCAAATTGTTTCTGTTATAATGGTGGTAACTAACAATGTCACAGCCCCCTTCGTTTTTTTCCTTTTCCTTTGCTTTGTCTTACTACAGCCAAAAGAGGGAAAATGAAACGATCCTCAGAGGTGATTTTTAACAAAGTTTATGCAATACAAATGCCAAGATCTTCTCAACTCAGGAAAGCACAGCCAAGACAAGAATGCTGTGCTATAGTTAACAAAAAGCACAGGGGTATTTCATATTTGAAATTCACCCAAAGTAATGAAATTTATGGTCACTTTGATGGTTTCCACTAACATCAGAGATGAAGATGGGGTGAACATATGTGTTATTCTATGGATTATAATTTAAATTTGGCTATCAGAGACTTAAAACTGGCGATGTCTGATTCACTATACTATATTTATATATATATATACACAGATATAATACAATTTTGGTGAACAAAGTTGAAGGTTTCCATATCGCAGACAGAGGCACTGAGTTAAGGATTCTATTTTCCCCCAGACATGCTTAGCAAATTCAAGTTTCTGGTTTTTTTTTCCTTCTAAATTTCCATCATGCAGCCATTTGATTCCCAGTCTTGTAAGAATAATAATGTTCTATTTACACATTCATTGCAGGCTTGTTTCCTACAATAGTAAATTCACGTATGGAGAATGTGAAACCAAGATTTGTAAAATATTGAAGTCATTTATGTCTTGTGATGACTGGATTAACTATTCAAAGCAGCTAAATGAGTATCTGTGCTCCCCCACCCCCTTTTTAATGCATACATAGCACATGTAGACACAAAAACTGAACATACACTGAACATACATTGACAGCACATATATTTGTTGGCTAAGAATCACACTACCATGGGTAGCTTTGGAAATGGTATCTGTGGTATTATACTGGCTATCAAAAAAACAAAACTAACAAAAGGAAATCAGAAATCAGCTTTTGAAAGCATACAGAATTGTTGACCTTGACAGCAGAAGCCACTTTATAAAATGGGCAAATAGCAACAGTATTAATGGAAAAACTAAGTGCTAACTTGGATGTGTTAACAACCTGCACAAAATAACTTTGTTCTATGTGAAAATAATGATCCCACCCCCACCCTGATTTCAGCTTGCAAATGGTAAGCAAATACATACACTATCTCAGTGTCTTCTGAAAGCAGAATTTTGCTTTCTAAAGCCAAACATTCTCATTAAGTACTACTGTGCGGAGGGGGAGCCATTTGAAGTCCAAGGGGTTTGGTAAAAGTTAAAGTTTTCCCACAAGCAAAAATCATGCTTCTATACCATGCACAGGTGTCTTACTATGATACTATCATTCTCAGGGAAGAGATGCACTGTTGATCTAAGCTATTTGCAATGGGTTTCCTCTGAGTTCTGAGTTTCTTCTTCTTTTTTTTTTTTTAAGCTAAATGTCAACCTACACATAGGTTGACATAAAGAAATGATCTGGATAGTCTGACCTATGACTTAGAACACTTGGTGCTGGGCTCTTGGGGCCAGCGCCTGCATCTTGGGAGGAGAGTGGATCAACCTAAAAGACACCACCCAGAGTGCTGAGCACTGAGAGAGGAAAGCAGGCAGGGTCCACCGGCTGAGAGGCTATGTGAGCAAAGGCGAATATGCTCCTCGGCCTATTTTATATCCTTTGGAATCTGTGTTTTTGGGAAGGTCCCTTTCTTGAGATTGGAGGTTACGGTCAGGAAGGCTAGCTGGGGCACAGGCCTCGGAGTTGCCTAATTACCTTGTTCTCTTTCTCTCTTAGAGGATTAAAGTCAATGCTGAGATTCTGCTTGCCCTCCCTTCTGTGTTTAAAGGCAGTGAGGTGCAAAGGTGACAATTTTCTCTCTTTAGACCAAAGGAGAATTCTGTTTCTGCCACTTTGATGAATGATCTTGCATTACCACTACTTGCAGGAAAGAAAGCTAGACAGATGGGCATCTGTTATTACTCCTCCTTTTTACTCTACAAAATGAGTCAGCAATTCCGCTCATTCTCTCCTCCCACTTGACAGTGTTTACTCGATTTCTGTGACATTCCAACGTTTGGATTTCAAGTAAGAAGCAAAAGAATGGTAGTCTTTTCTAAGGTCTGGTGGTGGGCAATCCATTCCAGGGAAGTCTGGATGTCACTAAGAGTAAAACAAGGAGGAGGATGGGAGACAATTCTCTTTTTCATGGTTCATGCACCAGATATTCTGACAGTGTTAAAGCCCAGTTAGCATACTCTTCCCTTAAATTTCTCTGTATGGGCAAATACTCAATGAATTCTGTTCAATTAATTGCAAATTCTGAGAATCTTAATGAATAATGGAAGCTGACAAGTCAAGGTTTGTTGGTACCTGTAGAGATAAAAGACGTTGCCTTACCTGGCCTCTTGGTTCCTAAACTAAAGCATTCCAGAATCAGTCAGTTATGGTCACAGTCATCCGTGCAATTCTTAAAGATTTCTGAGGCCATCAGGGGACAAAGGGGAAAGTTATTAAAAGACAGAAACAAATGGAATCCTTATTAAATTCTGCAGAAGGTATAAATAAGTTATCATTCATTGTAGTTGGAGCCTCTATAGGTTGGTAATTAAAATTTTCAAAAATTTAAGGAGTTAATTAGGCCCCAAATCCTGAGTCAAACTAACTAGAATAGGAATCTCAGTAACTATTGGTATTCAAGTATTGGTGATCAGCAGTTCAAAATTTAACAATTAGGTATGTTGTGCCTGAGAGTATTTTAGAAAATTTCAGGTCTGGTGGGAGGAAATTGACTTCACTATTTGACCACACCTTGTAACAAAGTGGTGCAAAGTTTTCAATTTATTTACCCTTGAAGTCTATGCCAACCTTATCAAATGGCCAATAACAAGGCATCCTCCCTGGCTCACAGCTGTGGCTACAGAAGCTTCCTTCTGTTCTTTGTAAGTCTGACATCTCTCATCTACTATGACGCTGTGTGGCATACTCAGGGGATCATATTATATGTGAAGTTACTTAATCACATGCACACTCAGGTTGAAGGAACATGTTTTGGGTGACAAATTAGTCTTTTTCTATATCAGAAGTTTCTTTAAAAAACAAACAAACCCCAAAACGAAAATATAAAACTCCATGAGATATTCATATGAAGTTACTCTGATTTGGGCTGACACGGCTTATCTGAAGAGTGCATGCCAGGTAAATTCAGGGTGGCTTTTTTCTCAGGGTCTGGAAGTGTGAGAGTTTCTGGGGCAGATTTTTTCCGGGGCCGATCTTTGGGAACTGACAGGAATTCTGGTGCGTCTGTGGAGAGAGGGGTGGACGGAGCGCTGGAAGGGGCGCTGCGGACAGAAGACGGCAGCAGGGGGACACTCGAGATAGAAATTGCAGGTGGGAAAACGCCGATTTTCTTGTTGGTGGCTTCCTGAGTGGCTCGTTCGAATTCTCGGACTTCATCCATTGTCATGTCTTCAAAAAGAAAAACAGAAAGGAAAATGAGCAGTTATTTACAAGAGATACAAATGGATTCATCATTACGCCTGCTTTTAAAGGAACTATAGGAACCCAATCCCAAAGGGGCCTCTCTGGACGACAAACCCAAATGATCATTGAAATACTAAAGCCCTAAAGTTTTCTTTTGACTGAGACACACCTCTGAAAACAATATTCCTTTATGAATATCCAACCAAGATTTTCCAAAGCACTCTCAGTGAGTATTTTAGGTATTCTGAATAAGAAATCAATAGGAGATGGGATGATGTATTTAAAGTGGGAAAAAAAAAAAGAAAAAAGAAATCAACAGGAGAGTATAGAACCAGAGTGGGGAAATGTGTGCGTTTGTGAGTGTGTGTGTTGTGGCTATGGTGTGGGGTATATGGAACTATTATTAGACCTGGTCATCTCTTCCATGAAGAGAAGGTAATTAAAACAGTCAATGGCCCTGAAATGATACATAGTATTGTCAACTTTAGATTACAGAAGAGTAAGTATATCTTTATAGGGCAGACAGGTAAATCATCAAAATTTCTCAACATGCTATCTTCTTATTCAATAAATTTACTTTTCTGTTCTGAGGGGGCACAAAGATGTTGTGGTTACAGGTTTCCTGACTGTGTACTCGTCCTGAGATTGTTCAGATCCATGTTTTCATAAATTCAACTTGAACATCACGTAAGATGACAATACCAAACCCTGCTAATTATTCCAAAGCCAAGAAAATGAAGCCATTTCTCAAGGAAACATAAAAAGGAAAAGAAAAGAACAGAGAATGAAAAGAGAGGATCATTTAATGAATGAGGATTTTATTATAAGGAAGAAAGCATTATTTGGAATTCAGCAGATAAGTCAGTGATGCCTCCTCTAACAGGCGTTGTCAGATGGTAGAGATTTTACAAATACCTGAAATGTTCTTATGAAATGAGAAACTAAAAGCAACATTTTAAAAAGTGTAGGCCTTTCTCTAATGTAGTTAATGTGTTATATATACTTATTACCTTTGAGACTTAATAATTGAAAATGTATCACTGTGCAACACTACAGTGAGTGTTTCCTTCCCGGGGTCTTCATAGCTTGCTATCTCTTCTCTCATTCTCAGAAACTCTGTTATTATTCTTACTGTTATTATTCATTATTGTCAGTGTGGCAATCTCTGGTGCCTTTTGCCATTTTTATTTGCTGAGAACAGGGAAAACAGGTAACCAGGCTTATTAAAATAAGCACCGAGTCAAGGCCCATCCTTAAGCAAAATGCGAAATCTGCATGGATTTTCTACATTTCTTTTGCTTCCCAGAGACCCACTGTTCATTCTTTCTTGTTCTCTGCCACGTACTTAGTAGCTGAAATTTCATCTGATGATACTGCATGATAAACTAGAAGAAACAATATAGCCACTTTGGAGATATTAAGCATGGAATGAATATTCATAACACATTATTAATCATTAGGTCTTATAACATCTGAGCACATCAGAAGTATTTTTCATATTTCAGTGGCATCCTTCTGAAAAAAAAAAGTATTTTTCATAAAATGAAATCCTTTAGAGGACTTTTTGGAAACAATTATTAAAATTTTCTGGAGGGGAAAAGTTTTTATAAAGGAAATAAAAAATTATGACTGTGTTGCTATAATATAAAATTCAGAATACATCAAGAAAAATTATACCTATAAACTCTCCACTTTTTAAAAATACTAAGAATATTAAACAAGTTGAGAAATCAGATTAAGGTTTAAAAAGAAGCATTTATTTCAAAACAAAGTTGAAACTCAGAAAAATTTTATTGGATCAGGGTATGGTATGTTTTTGCTATAATAAATGGATATCATCTTTGGAAAAAATTAGACTTTTTAACCAAGTAGTTGAATACATTGCTCTACTCCACACGTCCAGCAGGGGGCAGAAATCATCCAGATCACAGAATTTTGATTTTCTACTCCCTTCCAGAGTCCCTGAGAAGTTTCCTTCCTGTATCACCTGGGTTTCGTTCATAATAAAAAAAAAAAAAAAATTAAAATTAAAATTAAAAATAAAAAAGAATTTTCCTTCCTTGAAGGCTCTGAAACTACTCAACTGAAAAGGAGACTTGTTATTTCATTATTGCTGTGTTCATGGATGTTAATTTTTGCATAATTTCAATCTAATTTGTCCCTGCTTAGGTCAATGATTTAAATTTCATTTAGCACCCATGCAGTTTTTATTTGTGATGGACAGCAGCTGCTTGATTTTAACTGTTTTCCATTATGGTAGAGGAGAAAGACTATGGAAAAATAAATTATCCCCCTTCAGCCGGGGTGACACAGTGAGACCCTGTCTCAATAAATAAATAAGTAAGTAAATAAATAATCCTAAATTTCTTGGGATGCCTAAGAATAAGGGAAATATTATAAGCATTAAAAGCAAGCATTTTGTGTAATGTCTTAGGAGGTAGGCATCTTTTACCCTTGAAGTCATGGGAACAACAATGAGTTGTAGCCAGAGGATATATGAACCATGGGGTTAACCATGCTAGGTTATCACCTTCTACATAGTAAACTGACTTTAATTACAAAGTAATAATCATAGAAAAACTGAAAGAAAGCCAAGAAAAGAGGCTTACATTGTAAGCCATAAGTACTCAGAATGAGAAAAGCACTGAGCTTAGTATCTTTTAGACATCTGGTGTCTCCCCCTTTCCTTGACTTCCTTTGTCTGGTTGTATTTATAGTGAACAGCTTTCCAAGGGTTTGAGGGGGAACTGGTGTCTAACATTCCTAGAAGAAAAGGTAATTGAAAGTGATGGAAATTCAAGGATAGTCTCCTTAAAGAGCATTTCTAACTTTAGAGCAGGGAGACAGGATGTGGTGATGGGGGGAAATCCTATCAAAATTGATCTATGCACAGAGAGGAAACCCCTCAGGTAAGTCTTGCCTCAACAGTTTTCTGCAAATCCAATCACTGCATGCAAAATGGGGAGGAAGAGTTAGTGCCCTTGAAAGGGCAGTCACATGCATCCAATAGCAGCACATGAGCCTTGCAGGGCACATTCCAAAGACATGCTCTAAAAACTTAATGGAAAATTTCCAAAGTGCAATCAGGTCTTCACAATTATGAAGCATTCATTTACAACAACAGCCACCTGTCAATTTCCCATAACTACATTATTGATTTTTAAAAAATCTAATATGTATTATTCCAGGGACTGGTCTAATGAACACGAGGGCTCAAGCTTCATTAGATGACAGAAATAGAAGATCACAGCTCTGGCTGAAGATACATAGAAATGATTTGGTGATTATACTTTGCTATCTCTATCTCCTCTTCAGAGCATGAATGATTGAGAGGTAACAATATTTAAAGTGCTGGCATGCAACATACAGTCAGTTCTCAACTCCAGTGTGCAACTTAATAACCGGAGCCTCTCTGCGGCTTATCCTAAGTCCCAGGCTCAGCAAAGCCCTGGCTCACCACCCTTTCACAGCTCAGCCTGTGTGTATGCACAGACTGCAGCCCCATCTTGAGATTACCCTAAGTAAAAAGGAACTGATTGGGTAAAACAGCTATAAAGAGCCACAGAAAGCATTTCAAAGCAAATGTAAAGAAACCTAAAATAGCAGATGAGCCAGAAGCCCTCCCTTGAATGAATAAGTGAGTGTTAACAATGTTTTTAAAAGTTACTGACATGTCGTTCTAGTTTATATATGACATCTATTTTTGCTTCTTGCTCTTTTATGGTTCAGGCCATTTTACTAGTACCACAAAATGTTTCCACTCTCCATGTTCTTGGTTTTATGACCGAAATAACCCCCAAGTCAAGCAGCTTTAAAGAATTGAAATGTCTGGAAGAGAGAGGTGACATTGCCCAATTTAGACCCAGCTCAGGTTCTTCACCAACAGCCTCTGGGCGACGATAAGTTTCTGCAGAAGTTTGGGGACTGAGCGTTTGAAGTATTTCCAAGATCAAGTTTATGTGTGCACTTGGTAAAGGGTGGGCAACATGTTTTAAAAATTCTACGTACACTTGTTTGGGCATGACTCTCTATGTCATCCACAGGGGAGGAATGCTGATTGCAAACTTTTATGTTGGTTTGTTCATGCATGTTTTTCTCGTATTCCCGAACATCATCCATTGTCATATCTGAAAGAGGTCAAGACGGTGGTAACTTCCGTTATTAAATGCAAACTTTCAATGGGGAGACTTTAGGGAAAGATGGTAGCTTAGCAGTAGCTAAAGAGGTTTAAAAAAGCAGGGAATTGTCTAACTTTATGAAGAGTAAATCATAAAGTTAGCTAAACCAGCCAAAGGGGGAGTGAGGGCAAGGAAGTTAAGTCAAAATATTCTTAGAACAGAGAAGAGTGGAAATTGTTTTAGGGGTAATTCTTGTAAAGTGAGCTAGGTGAGTAGAAAGTATTAGCACGTGGGCAGTGCCGTAGCCTGAGATCTCCTAAAGCATCGTTAGAAGATCCCTTTGGGGACAGGTTTTGCTTGGTTTAATACTTACCGTCAATATACCTTTCAAAACAGATTTAGAGATTCTTTAAATTAATGCATTCGACAACAGAAAGGACACTTTCATTGCTATTATTGGAGGCAGGATGTAAGGCAGAGCAATGATGTTCACTGGTACAAGTGAGAATTGGTGCAATCGCACACAGAGATATAATATCGCACAGAATACATGTTGTCAAAGTGCAGGTCTACACCGAACTTCAAGTCTAGCCTAACAGCTTGAAGATGGCTGGCACTACCTCCACCCACACTGATCTATAAATAAAATGGCACATGACATGATTTTTGGCCCGAGTCTGTGGTTTTTCAGTATTTCAGTATAATGATCTTTTAATCTGATGGTTCTCAACAAGGGACAATTTTGTGACATTTTTGGTTGTTCTAATTGGGGAAGGGGTGCTACTGGCATCTAGTGTGTAGAGGAAAAGGATGCTATGGAACATCCTACAAAGTCTAGGACTACCAATCCCCCCACTCCAAAATTATCTGGTCCAAAATGTCAATAGTGCTGAGGTTGAGAAACCCTGTCTTAATCCAACTGTTAAAAAACTTAAAGAACCCATCCATCTTTAGTACGTGAAATACACAAAATGACAATGTCTCACTTTAAATACTTCTGTTGTTTTATCCCCACCTCCACCGCTCCTTGGGTTATTTTACATTTTATCAGCAATTTTCTCAGACAGGCATTCTATTACTCTCTTGGCAGAATTGAACTTCCTGCCTCTCTACAAATGAAGGTATGCTGAACAATTGCTTAATCTACCACCCTGATCACTAACTGGCTTCCTGGGGATTTGGAGTGGGTATTCACAGCTGGAATTTTTCCTTAAGTATTTTCTGTATCATGTGGTTTGGTGTCTTTTTATACCAATCCATGTGTCATGTGAGATTCTCTTCATTTCCAAAGAGCAGACTTGCCAAAAGTTTACGATTTAATTCACTGTGGTCTGGGACCAAGGTGGTGTGTGGCTCTAAATCCAGACCTGGCCGATTTTAATGAGCTGATGATCTCCCAGTATACCCTGAAATCATTAATCAAAAATGCTGTCCATAAGCAATGTAAGTATCAAGAATGCCAAGCAGAAGTCTGGCCAAGCAAAGAGCATGCTTTTCTTTCAGAAAATTGAGGGAATCAAAAGGCAATAAACATGCTGCTTTATGATTAGAACAAATGCATCTTAGTTAACAATAACAACACATTCTTTCAGTACAAGCACTTTCATTTCAATGGCTAGTTATCAAAATTTCTTAAACATAATACACCTGGAATAAATACTAAGAGGTCATTTTTAGCTAAACATTTAACATTTAAAGAAGTTTCTCCCCACACACGTCATTAGACAGTACCCCAGCTCCCCACCCCAAGTGGCTTGACAGTGATTTGGAAAACAAGAGTAAAGGAGTCATAGTTTTTTTTTTTTTTCATTCTAGTGAATCCCAACAGAAATCATCCTGTATCTTTAATTAGTTCAATGTTAAGATAGGGCCTTAAACTGTGTGACTATGGGCTTTTAGAGATTTATCAATTTTATGGATGTGAAAAATAATTTAACAACAAAGATGTTCATTACTGCTTTGTTCATATTAATGAAAAATTGAAAACAGTCCAGGGGGCTGATAGTACTATGCAATCATTAAAAATGAGGTAGAAGAATATTTAATACTGTACAGAGATACCCTTGATCTATTGTTAAATAAAAAATAGGAGGTAAAAAAATTATACATATTTTATGAAATCATTTTAATCAGAAAAGCATTTAAAGACACTGAAAGGATACATTTCAAAATGTTAACAGTGATTATTTTGAGGACTTGTAATTACAGGTAATTTTCATTTCCTGTTTTTCTAAATTTTCTATATCAAATATGTGTTACTTTTGTAAGAAAGAAAAAAGAACATTATTTAAAAATTTATTATTTTGGATCATTAGATGATAAATACCATCAATTTAGAATTGGTAAATAGAAGACATACTTTTCTAGAATTTCTGCTCATTCTAGAAACGTAATCCCCTTTTTCTTAAAACAAAGCATTAAGAAACAAAATTTCAGAAAATTCAATCTAAAAGAAAAAAAATTTCCCAATTAGACCACATAGGAATGAACATTTCTAGTAGAATAGTTTTCTAAAAGATAATGATAACTTGGTCCCAGCTGTGCTGAAGAAAAACATATTTGTCTAAATCCTGAAATATCCCTACAGACCATAATGTGTATGAAAATGATATAAACATTTTCAATATTCCTCAGTGATTTATGGAAATCCTAATCAAGTGAATATGGTCCTGTTCAGGTTACCTGGTAAAATGGATTGTGTCTAGCTTTTGTAACATTTATTACCTCAAAATCTATATAGGAATTGATTTTTTAGTAAATTCAATTATGTGTACCCAATGACAGATTATACTTTTGAAGATGACTCATCTTCATTACTGATTGATTTTCAATGATCAGAATGACTTCTAACAATTTAGGTGCAGACTTCTTTGCTTCCAGAAAACAAATTCTTAGTGTATCAGAAAAACTCTTAATTAAAGGAACTTGTATGTCCACGATTTTGCAAATAATTTGTTGAACACCCCTTACCTTACAAATTTTGAAAGGTCATAATTTACTCTTCTTAAATAAGGTTTCTTAAATAAAGCCTTTTTAAACAAATAACACCAGGGCTAATTGCCTGATTTAAGGAATATTGGAACTAGTACGGTATTTCTTTTTCTTGTTTTTTGAGACAGAGTCTTGCTCTGTTGCCGGGGCTAGAGTGCAGCGGCATCATCATAGCTCACAGCAACCTCAAACTCCTGGGCTCAAGTAATCCTCCTGCCTCAGCCTCTTGAGTAGCTGGGACGACAGGTGCATGCCACCATGCCCAGATAACATGTGTATTTCTTAAGATTAAATCTCTAGGCCGGGTGCGGTGGCTCACGCCTGTAATCCTAGCACTCCGGAATGCCGAGGCGGGAGGATCGTTTGAGCTCAGGAATTCGAGACCAGCCTGAGCAAGAGCAAGACCCCGTCTCTACTAAAAAATAGAAAAAATTAGCCGGGCATGGTGGTGCATGCCTGTAGTCCCAGCTACTTGGGAGCCTGAGGCAGGAGATTGCTTGAGCCCAGGAGTCTGAGGTTGCTGTGAGCTAGGCTGACGCCACGGAACTCTAACCCAGGCAACAGAGTAAGACTCTGTCTCAAAAAAAAAATAAAATAAAATAAAAAAGATTAAATCTCTAGAAATGGAATGGCTGAATCATAGGTTATTTGTACTTATTTTACAGTATATTTTTATCAAACTGGGTATCATTTTATATCCCAAACTGGATATTATCACTCTCTTAAATTTTTGTTATCAGATGGGCAAATGTCATATCTTCTTGTTTCCATTACATTTCTTGTGATTAGTAGTAAGTTAATTGGCCATTTGCATTTCTTCTTCTATGAGTTTTCTATTCATGTTCTTTGCCTTTTTTCTATCGAGTTGTTGAATTTTTGATTTATAGGACCTCTTTATGTATTATAGATGGTAATCCTCTGTTGGCCTCATAGGTTGTAAATATTTTCTCCTAGTCTTTTTTTTTTTTGAGACAGAGTCTCACTGTGTTGCCTGGGCTAGAGTGCTGTGGCATCAGCCTAGCTCACAGCAACCTCACAATCCTGGGCTCAAGTGATCCTTCTGCTTCAGCCTCCCAAGTAGCTGGGACTACAGGCATGCGCCACCATTCCCGGCTAATTTATATATATATATATATATATATATATATATATATATCTACTTTTTAGTTGGCCAATTAATTTCTATTTTCAGTAGAGACGGGGGTCTCGCTCTTGCTCAGGCTGGTTTCAAACTCCTGACCTTGAGCAATCCGCCTGCCTCGGCCTCCCAGAGTGCTAGGATTACAGGCGTGAGCCACTGCTAGTCTTTTAACTCTGTTTATTGTAACAATTTTCTTTCAATCATCTTATTTTTAAAGAAGGGAGGTTGATTTCACAGGAAGTGGAGGCAAGATCATGTATGTGAAAGGCCTTTAGGCTGGAAGTCAGTCGGACATGCAGGGAAACTGCAAATGTGTTGGGAGAAAGCACCTGCAGCCTGGACTTTCCTTCATTGTATTGCAGCAGCAAAAATTTAAAAAAGGAGAGTCTTACACTGTAATCCAACAACATGTGCAATGGCACACTATCCTTCATTTTCTTCTACGAATATTTTCTCTCCACTTCCAGGCTGCTCACCCAAAACAGAAGTCATTTTTAACGTCAGCCTAAGTCAAAATCAAAGTCTTGAACAAGTAGTTGGGTCAGGGAGGCTCCAGAAATCATGAGTTAGATTGGATGCTCCTGTGGCTCCGGTAAAATGGTGGCCATCCTTTGGGAAGTACCATTTTTTAACCCTTTAAAATGATTATAAATTCAATACATGTTTGTTCCAAAAAGCTTAGGGTGACTCCACTTTGTTGTAGTGAAAGTAGCCAATCCTCAAGGCTTGGTGCATATCCTTTCCATGTAATTCAGACCACTAAGATCTAGAACTGCAATCTACAGCTTTGGTTTTTTTCTGTAGTGCTTAATTGGGAGTGGGGAGTAGGCAGGGGAAGGGTTCACAGATTCCTATGAAAATCTGATGGAAAGCTATGGGCTCTTTCCCAAGAAAAATGAACATAAGCACACAGACATAAAATGTTGTATTGGAAAATGCTGGCTTGGTAAACTTAACCAGCTAATGCAACCCCTAGCAGGTTTCTTTCTCTGCCTTGATCTCACTTCACTCCTTGTTAGACCTGCTCTAGGGACTCCAGGCTAATTTCTAAGTCACTTTCATGAGGTAGTTTCATCTGTACCAGCCAGAATTCCCTCTCCCTCCTACTTTTTGGGAAGAGTCAGGTTTTCAAAGACATTCTCGAGGTTCAACTCAATCCCAGGCTCCCTCTGGCAATGTTCTGTGTTCCTTTCTCAAAATACTGTCAGATTTGTAAAGCAAAACCATGCTTTTATGAAGCTGGTTCTGCCTATTTTTATCCACCTTCCCTCTCACCCGATCTTCTGAAATGTGTTGTTGTTGCTTCTCTGATTAGTGTTCTAGTCATGCAGAGAGACCCGAGGCTCATGGATTAAGGCCAATCAGGGCTCTGAAAGACACACTCAACTCCTCCAAGATAGAAATGGTTACACTTTACAATGAACAGGAGCAGAATAAAATCTGTCTAGGGAAACAGTTTCGTGACAGGCAAATACTGAAACTCAGAGGAGATACAAAATTAATCCTTGGGTGACAAAAGATCACTACCCTCCAGAATGTCGTTTTTATTGACTCTTAATTAAGCACTAGAGGTGGTGAGTCTAATTAGAAAAAGACATCTAGGACTGCCACTGCAGAAGGGTGTAGTTGTGTACTGTCTGAGCACACAGTGGAGGAGACCAATAGTGTTAAAATTCATCCCCAAGCCCATGGCATCTGCTGGGTCTGTCAGGAAGGGGTGCCTTTTCTTAATTCATCTGTTTAAAGGGACACTTATGTTCTATTTCTCAAATGGCATCAGAGTTTAGCAGTTGGCCCTGAAGACACCTACTATTCTCTAGTCTAACCTATTTGGATTGACTTAAACTGACCTCACAACCCAATCTGGTTTACAACCCATGCTATAAGCCAGTGGTTCTAAAACTTTCGCCAGCATCAGAATCATCTGGAGTGCTTATTAAAACACCTATTGCTGTGCTAGTCCCTCAGAGTTTCTGAACAGTAGGTGTGCAGTAGGGCCTGAGAATATGCATTTCTAACAAGTCCCCAGGAGATACTGATGTTGCAGGTCCAGGGGCCTTACTCTGAGAAACAGTGCTATAATCTATAGCTATAGGCAAGGGTTTCTTTACTTTGGACCTTTTCCATGTTTACTAATAAGAGCCTCACTGAGCCTATATAGATCGAAGAAAAATTAGCAACTTCAGGTACCTAAAACTGAAGAGTTATCCTGATGCGCACTTGGCCTCGGTAACAGTGACACACCCATTTACCCAAAAAGCCCACAGTTGGCAGCATTGCCTTGAAGGCTCTCTGTGGGCAGGGGCCATTTCCATGCATCTGTGTAATGAAGGAGCCACTGTTTTTGAGGCTAGCAGCTCAGCTGGGGGTGCTGATGCCTGCGGTAGTTTACATGCAATTAATGGTGTGGTTCTCAGACCCATGCTGAGTGAAAAGGCTGCCTGTTTGGGTGGGGATGTGACTGTGTGTACAGTGGGTGGAGACACAGTCTGGGGAGTGTGAGGTGCCCTGGTGATCTACATCCACCCACGAAAGCCCGCACTGTTTCTTTGCACTCAAATATGGAGAGGGCTTTTTGGTTAACAGATTCCTTGACTTATTATCTATTTCCACCTACCCCAACCTAAGAGAATAGGTAAGCGTTCTCTTTTTAAAGGTCTCTGGACTGGAGATCTCCCACTTCCTTTGATACATTATTCTAGCTTTGGACTCTCCGTAATAATCTAAGAATTCCTTTTTAAACAATTTTTTTTATTAAAAGTCCTTATGTCTCATTCAACTCCAGCCTCCGCTGAGACAGAAAGGAGTCAGTCTCCATCCTCTACCAGCCTTTCACTTGCTAGATACCCATCCACATCTTTTTCTTTCTTCCTATCCTGCCTCCAATCAAACCCTCTTTTCTGATTCACAGGCTTGCAATGTTTTGTCCTCTTGATCAGGGCCCGGCTACCATTTTTTTTTTTTTTTTTTTTTTTGAGACAGAGTCTTACTGTGTTGCCCGGGCTGTAGAGTGCCGTGGCATCAGCCTAGCTCACAGCAACCTCAAACTCCTGGACTCAAGCGATCCTTCTGCCTCAGCCTCCCGAGTAGCTGGGACTACAGGCATGCGCCACCATGCCCGGCTAATTTTTT
>CAUYRT010062011.1:0-23452 GCA_963574885.1 Lepilemur ruficaudatus | reverse complement strand
GTGTGAGTGTATTTGTGTGTCTGTGTGTGTCTGTGTGTGTGTGAGTATATTTGTGTGTGAGTGTGTTTGTGTGTCTGTGTGTGAGTGTATTTGTGTGTGAGTGTGTTTGTGTGTCTGTGTGTGTGTCTGTATGTGTGTCTGTGTGTGTCTGTGTGTCTGTGTGTGTCTGTGTGTGTGTGTCTGTGTGTCTGTGTGCGTGTGAGTGTATTTGTGTGTGTGAGTGTATGTGTCTGTGTGTGTGTGTGTGTCTGTGTGTGTGTGTGTCTGTGTGCGTGTGAGCGGTTAAGTGTGCGCACACGCGTGTGCCCTGCTCCTCCTCATTGCACCTCCAGGTTTGCTTTCAGAATACCCAGGGCCCAGCCCAGACAAAACATGAGGCAGATACAAAACCAGGGAGTGGGAGTCTGGTCTAGGAAGGAAGAATTTTTCCTTTTTCTTAAGAAATCAGTGTCATCGATCTGAGCCTGAGTTAAAGCTTTCTCCAGGCTGGGGCTCAGAGCCGGCGGCGGTGCTTACACAGGTACGGATGTCTCTAAACTTCATTCAGCTGCACTCCTAAACTGAATTTACGTTGTTGTACGTGAATCTTGTGCCAATAAAGTTGACTTCAGAGGAAATACGCACGTTTGTGTGCGTCCGTACGTACTCCTCAGCCCGCCTCCGCTCCGTGGTCGCACCCGTCCACTCCACGCCTGCTGCGGGGAGCGCCCTCTGTCCCCCTCTTACAAGGACACCTGGGGTGACGCTCGGGGCCCACCTGGGGAGCATCCAGGATAATCTCCCCAACTCAAGACCCTTGATGCCACCCACCCCCACCGTGGAAAAACTGTCTTCCCTGAAACGTAGGAAGGGGGCAGGGAACACGCAGCAGGCGTGAGCGGCCGACGAGCGAAGCTTCACCTGCGTTTGCAGCGCTCCGCCTTGCTCAAGTCAGCGCCTGCGCTCTCCACCCCCGGCCCCGGCCCCCACCCCCGCCCCTGGCCCAGCAAAAATTGTCTTCCGTGAAACTGGTCCCTGGCACCAGCAAGGTTGGGGACGGCTGCCCTAATGGAACAGTGCTGGGAGGCTTCAGCTGCGTCTCTCAGTGTGCACTTGGATAAACCCCGGCAGGGACCTCCGGAGTGTGTGTTAAACACGGAAACCAAGCTCAAGTCAAGCATCCAGGCAATCGTGCCTAAGAAAGACGTCAACTGGTGGAAGACAAACAGCCAAGGATTCCCCGCGTTCTAATACCAGCCCCACCTCTGACTCACCTCCCACTTTTGGAGTGAGCCACTTAGCCCCACGAGACCTCAGTTCCATAAGCTGTCGGTGGGGGGTGCGGGGGGGACTGTTGGCCTTACTGCCTAGAGGTGGAAAGAGACCAGCGGGGACCTTGCCCGCCTATGCTCCAGACAGGCTGGGACTGAATCTGCCTGGACCACAGCTCAGCATGCAGTAGGCACTTAATAGTGATTGAATGAGTGAATGAAACCTTGGGTGCTGCTTGGAACTTCATCTGACACAGATTAGAGCATCAAAGAGGCTCAGAGAAGCTTAGTCTCTTGCCAGGGCTGAAAAATTCTTTTTTTTAAATTAACTTTATTGAAATATAATTTGGCTTTTGCCAAATGCATATGTCAAGGGTGTATGTAGCCGTCACCACAATCAAGAACATGCCCAACCCCCCAGAACTTCCCTGTGCTCCTTCTGGTCCGTTCTTCTCCACCAGCCCCAAGCAATTGCTGATCTGCTTTCCAACACTATAGATTGGTCTTTTCTAGGGTTTTTGTAAACAGGGCTATACTGTATGAACTCTTCTGTGTCTCTCTTTTTTCACCCAACACAATGTTTTCAAGATTCATCTCTATCGTTGCAGGTTTCAGTAGTTTGTTCCTATTTATTGCTGAGAATTCCATCGCTGGTCCATTCACCTGTTAGTGAACTTCTGAGTACTGCATGAGTTGGGTTCTCCAGAGAATCAGGACCCACGGGATGTGCATGGGTGGGTAGTCAGACGGAAGGAGATTTATTATAAGGAACTGGATCATTATGGAGCTGAGAAGTCCCAAGAGCTGCAGCCGGCAAGCTGGAGGCCCGGAGAGCCGGAGCTGTACCCCCGTCCAAAGACCAGCAGGGTGGGACGCAGGAGAGCTGATGTTCAGTGTGAGTCTCAAATCAGGAAAAAACTGATGTCCCAGCTCCAGGGCAGTCGAGCAGGAGGAATTTCCTCTTCCTGTCAGGAGGGTCGACCCTTTTGTTCTATTTGGGCTTTTAAGTGACTGGCCGGGGCCCACCCACGTTAGGGAGAGACCCGCTTTGCTCAGTCTGCGATTCGAGTGTTAATCTCATCAGAAACACCCTCACAGACACACCCAGTGTGATGTTTGACCAAACGTCTGGGTGCTCCATGGCCCAGTCCCACTGACACATAAAACTGAGTGTCACAAGTGGTTTCCAGTTTGGACGAGTGTAAGTTACTTGTACACGTCTTCACAGAGACATGTGTTGTCGGCTCTGAGTGCCCTGGCTGGGCTGCACGGGGACAGCATGTTTAACTCCTTAAAGAAACTGCAAACCGCTTGCCAGAGTGGGAGTGCGTCCCACTGTCTACCCCACCAGCAGAGCAGGCAAGTTTCCGGTGCGGCTGCCTAATTCTTCCCTTTCTAATTAAGTTTTACCTTCCCAAATACGCAGTCGGTTGGACCTGCTCATGGGTCTCTACCAGCGGCTGGGGCACCTCCACCCTGGGCACTTCTTGGAGCTGCGAAATTCTTGGTGAACAAATAAATGTGAAGACAAATATTTTTATTGAATATAAGAGCCTGACAGGGGAGGCCTCACTGGAAAAGCGACCTTCGGGAAAAGCCTTGAAGGTGTGAGGTGTCTGGTGAAGAGGGGACCTGCATGGCCAAGGAGGCCCTGGGGAGGGGCTGGGCGTTGAGCTCCCGGGCGAGGGGGCAGCAGCAGCCCGGGAGGCCGGAGGGGTACGGTGACAGGGAGGCCCTGGTATCAGGTCACTGTAAACACTTTGCTTTTGACCTAAGTGAAATGAGGAGCCATCTCAGGGTTCAGGGCAGAGAGGTGACATTATCTGACTCACAAAAGGGCTGCTCTTGCTGCTGTGCTGAGAACAGGCCACAGGAGGGCAAGGGCACAAGCGGGAGGCCACCTAGGGGGCTGGCACACCCGCCCAGGCTGGAGGTCACAGCTGAGGGGATGGGAAGTGGTCAGGGGCTGGATATAATGGGAAGATGGAACCAGTGGGATTTCCTGTCATATTCTCTGTGCAAAACGGGGAGAAAGAAAGGAACCTGAGCTTGTTTTCCTGGCCTCATGGGGCACTGGGGTGAAAGGGTCAAGGGTGAAGTCCAGAGTCATCCATGGAGTCTAGTAGGCACCCGAAGCTGGCATCAAAGGGACTGCACGCTAGCTTAAAGATTAGAGAAAGAAAAAAAGAATTAGAAATCTCTCCCTCCGAGACTGCAAGAGACTTTGCTCATTGTAATCTTTCATGCTGAGTGGAAAGGCGTCGTCCTGCCCTAGATAACTTAGAACCATAAGCTAGTTCTCGTGCGTATTTGCAGCCTGAATCCACATAACTAGATGGACAAAATTCCTTCAAGCTGAGAGTTGGGTTCACGTTGTTCTCAAACTGGGAGAGGCACCCGCAAATCCCCTCAGAAGGAATCATATCATCTTCATCCTTTGTCTCAAAGAAGCTCACAGATGATTTTCCAGCAAGCAGTTATTGAAGAAGTAATGGTCTCTTTCCCTTTCAGCAGCAAGGAAAATTCATTTTTATTTACCCTCACACAGCTCACAGATAAAAACTTACTACATGCACAAAGAAATGAGGCCCCATGGATGAGAGTAAACAGAAATAAGAGATAGTAGAAATAGACCTACAAAGACATCAGACTTTAGAATTATCAGACACACAATGTAAAAGTTTAAAGGTCTAAAAGACAAGATTAGAAATACGTGCAGAGAACAAGAAATGATACATAATGGCCAAAATAAGTTCTAGAAATTAAAAAATAATAACTAAAATTACAAACTCAACAGATGGATTTAACACACAGCTGAAGAGATAATTGGTGAACTGAGACATCATCCAGAATGCAGCATGGAGAGTCACAGAAATGCAAAAGCAGCTCAGAGACATGAAGAATGAAGACAGACGGTCTTGTATGTGTCTCATCAATATATTAGAATGAAAGGAGACAGAGAAGGAAATCCCCTCTCTGGACAATATTTGAAAAGATTACAGCAGAGAATTTTCCAGGATTAATGAAAGATCCAGTCCCTAGATTCAAAAGTCCAATAAATTCCAAATTAAAAGCAAACACGCACGCACACAAATCAAGACACATTATGGTGACAGCACAAACGCCAAAGCATGAAAAGGTTTTCAGATTTTCATATTTTTGTGTAAATTCACGACAGGTTGGTGGGTTTACTCCCGACATCTTAACGGACTTTCCTTTGTGCATCCAACCAAAAGCAAAAGACCCCTGATGCTTACAAAGGAGGGAAAGGCCCCGCTTCACATCTCACTTAAGAACCAAAGTAACCACAGAATCCCTCAGGGACACAAAAGTATGAAAATCTGAAAACCTTTCAGCTATTTTTAAGCTCTGCTTCCCTGTTTTCCAAAATGACTATGCTTTGTTCACTTGAACGAAGCATTTTAAAATGCAGTTGTCATCTATTCTGTGCCTCCCCGAGCTGGGCGGTTTGTTTTACGATAAATGGGGGCCTTAGCTCGCGTCACGTGATTCGAGGGAATTCGGCACACGACTCAGCCTCTAATCACAGGCGATGGTGGCGTTTGCGCATCTCGCGCTGGCCATCCTCCTCGACCCTGCTGACTGAGGCACTTCCATTGTGCCGGCTGAAAGGCCCGGGGATTGAGCCCAAACAAAAGTGAGTCTGAGAATTGTTTTCACACCCGGCAACCCGGCCAGCTCGACCGCTAACTGAATAGAAACTATCTGGAGTCCGGCCAAAGCCACTCGATGGAAAACTCTGACTTCCAAAAAGTATTCCTGGTGCTTTTTAAAAACATCACAGCTCGCCCATGCTGAGAGAGAGAGCCCGGCTGCTCTCAGAGTGCAGCCTCGGGTTCCGCAAACTGTTGCTGTGAAGGGCTGGATAGTAGATATTGTGGATATTGTGAGCCAAACGGTCTCTGATGCTGCTACATGATCCAGCCACTGTCACACGAAAGCAGCCATCACTCATGTGCCGACAAATGGGTGTGGCACCGCACAGCTGTACCTAAAAGGGGCCGGACAGGCGTGGCCCAGGCAGTAGTTCTGCTCGTGCCTGTTTATGATCCAGCAGTTACCGCTGAGTCCCCTTCCAGCTCGGACATTCTTTCAGTCTGCCACCTTCGGGGCACATGGTAGTGCAGACGCAGTGGCCCAGGGTGGGTGGTGTCAGGGACGGGGGCGGCCAAGGGGCTTGGCCAAGGCCCGGGGCAGATGGGGCTGGGGGCAGAGGCTGCACCCAGCGAGGAAGCCGAACTCCAGTTTCCATCCCTTTCCCTTTTAGTGGAGGTGGTAACGTCTGAGCTTTGTCCTCCTCCGCCGCTGCCGGGTTTCTGCAACCAGCGGGGAAGCTGACCTGCAGGACGGCAGGCGCCCACCAGGGCGAGTCTGAACCGCCACCCGCAGCTGAAGCGCCACCTTCCCTGCCAGCCTCTAAAGAGGAATGGAGTTCTTAGGCCTCCTCTCCGCTTTCACCAGCAACGTTCTCAGAAGGGGCAGTGTCCCTTCTCAGCTCCTGCTCTGCTCCCAGCTCGGCATCCGTGTTGGCCCCAAGGCCTCTGACGTGGTCGCCTCCAAACACCCCCTCGGCCCCCACAGCGGTGCCTTTAGAGGTGGCTCCTGGGTGTGCCCTCTGTCTCTTCCGCTTCTCCTTAAGTGTGGGCACCCTAAAAGCTCCCTCCTTTTTTCCTGTCCCTTGGAACGCCCTCCTCCCGAGAGCTCATCCATCTAGGTCTGTGTCTCTTCCCTCGTCCGGCCTTGCCCAGGGCTCAGCACTACATCTGGACCCCAAACGTGTGACAGCTGGATTGAGGGCCGGCCTCAAACCGGGTCCTCCTCCGGAGGGTCCCTTTCAGTCTGTGGCATCTCCCAAAACCCCAAACTCAGGACCTCGGAGTAGCCTTTGACCTCTCCCTCTCCTGAAATCCCCACCCCTGGCTGTCCTTCTGTCCCAGCAGCTCCCCCTGGCCACCTGCTCCCAGTCCCTCTGCCTGCCCTCTGCCTGCAGGCCGGCTCCACTCAGCCGATCTAGAACAAAACTGCTCAGATTCACATCCTAAATCCCATTTTGAAGTCACTCACCTCTGTGAGTTCCGTTTAAGTACAGTTCCTAGGCCCTCCGTGCTGGGCTCCACGCTGTGGGCCTGCACCGTCTCCTGACGCCGCCAACCTTCAGCCAGCACGGACCGCTCCCTGTCCTTCTCCCTGGCCTGACGGGTCCCTTCTTCAGTGACGTCGCTTTTGTTAATTCCTCATAATTGAATGTCCTCTCTGTGTTTTTCCCTATCTGTTCCTCGACTCCAACAATCCCTCCATGGTATCTCCCAAATCACTGTGGCCAAACCCAATTCTCTGTCCTCTGCACGCTGTACAGCTTGGTGTCCCTCCCGTCACCTGAGGCCCGATGTGACAGGTGCCTTCGTGGTAGGTGAGCTCCCGAGGGCAGGCCTTGGTGTTCCTACACACGGTAGGTAGCTGGTTAATATTTGATCCACTGAATAAGTATGAATTAAAGAGGGACACTGTTTTCCCCATTCCTGGAGAAAAGATCCACAAAAACCTGTTTGTTTGGGGGTTGGGTTTTTGTAGCTTTTAACCCACCCCACAGACGAGTATAGACATGTATTTCATTGGTGGTTCTTCATAAATATCAGATTAATCTTAACAACACAGAGAAAAACAGTACGGCAGCGCATTCCCAATGACTTTATGCTTAATAGATGTTTTAAGGTGTCAGAAATATTTTATATAATCAAAACTCCTCAGAGGAACTATATAAAAACACAACATACCAGGGGCAAGGTGGAATATCTGAATGATTATAGCTACATAAAATAATATGAGCACACAGGTAAGGACCAGACGGGGAACAGTAATGTGCTGAGAGGCTAGAACTTCAGATATCTCTGCTGTATTAAAATGTAACCCTTTATGGTTACAATCATACATGCTTTACTGCTTTTACCAAATAGTATGACTTGAAAAATGTTTAGTTCTAAAGCAGGAAATTTTACTGATAAGAATGGGAACTGTCCAGAAAGCTGTTATTCAGAAATCCTAGCTCCAAAAACTAGTTAACCACTTTCTACCATCTCTGACACAAAACTCTTCAGCATCGTTTTTGCTTCATGGCTCTAATGTCACGTGTCTCGCCGGGCTGCGTTTCCACCGGCCTTTGATGACAGCGTCGGCTGTGGCTGCAGTTCTCGCTATTCGCTCCCTGAAAGCCCGGCCACGTGACGGCCTCAGACGTTCGCACAACAGGACGCGGAAGCTTCTGGGCCACATCATCAGACCGGGGCGGGGAAAAGGAGAAAGAGGGATGAGAGTTGAAACCATTATTACCTCTTATTTCAGAAGGCTTGGTTCTTCAAAGCAAATTCTTTGATTAAAAATCCACCTGGGTACTGCACACTGATAATCAAAAACTCAGAGACGTGACTCATATTTTCTGCTTGCTGTGAATTGAGCAAACCTGCTATAATAAAACCAAAATGAAGGGGAAAAACCCACCTAGGTTTTTAGGGCTTCTGGGATTTACCACAAGCTGAGGTTTCGGTTATGAAGCAAACCCAGTTCTCTCTCGGTCTGTTGTCTGCCACGGGCAGGCAACGTCGCTCACACAGAGGACTCCGTCACACACTGCCACAGAGAAATGTCCTCTCCTGTCACACGCGGGGGCAGCCGCTGTAAGTGATGCCGACGGAGGCATCGAGGAGGAGGCGGCGTGCAGATGAGAAGCTGCCGGACTTACCAGCTCAAGTCCAGCTCTGTTTTCCTCCCGAAGGCGCAAGCTCAGGGAAAGCCGGTGGGCCCCGGAGACGCCAGGTCACTCCTCGTCAGTCCTAGATTCCCGTCCGGCTCAGGACGCACGCTGTCACGTGGGCGTGGGTCTGTTGCGGGAGTGAGTTGGGCCCCCTCTTGCTCTCTCCTGCTCTCTCGCCCTCGCTCCTCCTGTCAGGTGACGACGTGGCTTGACAGGGGACTTCCCAGCCTCCAGGACTGCACGAGAAATTTCCATTGCTTACAAACCACCCAGTCTGCGGTGTTCCGTTCCAGCGACACAGAGCAGGCGACGACACCTTCCCAACACCCCAACACACACCGTCTCAAGCACTGGTTTGGGCAGCTCATCCCTCTCGGGGAAGTCTCCACCGATGAGTTCACTTTGCAGAGAACGAGTGCCCTGAGGACGTCCCGAGACACTGGGTCGCTCCAGCCTCCCGCGTGACGGGCAGCCCGAGAGAGCACTGACACACCCGGAGCGCCGCGCAGCTTGGAAATCGTCTGCGGTGACAACCGATTCGGAAGCAGGAACATGCAATGGTGTTCAAAAGCCGCTGGGCTTCACCTTCGATCCTGTGGCCGCGTGACAAACTCCCACTTGTCCGTGAAGACCCAGTCCCAGAGCTCTATGGTGCTGTCCCCAAGCTTCTCTACACGCTGAGCAGACAGCGCCCTCCGGGGCCACCCGTGTCCTCTGCCCACCGCGTGCTCACCTCAGATCACATTAGAGTGCAGGCCCTTTCTTTCTTTTTGTCTGTCTCAAAATAGTATTTTGAGGAAACATTATTCACCTTGGCTTACCCTGTGCCTAGCAGCCATGATACATACTAGATCCTCCTATCTTCCCTGAATGGGGTCTAACATTTCCCCTCAGCAAGTCATGAAATGTGTTACTGAAAGTTGCTCTTTGGCGGGGCACAGTGGCTCACGCTTGTAATCCCAGCACTCCGGGAGGCCAAGGCGGGAAGATTGCTTGAGGTCAAGAGTTCAAGTCCAGCCCCAGCAAGAGTGAGAACTCGTCTCTACTAAAAATAGAAAAATTAGCCAGGCGTCGTGGCATGCACCTGTAGTCCCAACTACTTGGGAGGCTGAGGCAGGAGAATCACTTGAGCCCAGGAGTTTGAGGTTGCTGTGAGCTATGATGACGCCACTGCACTCTACCCAGGGCACAGAGCAAGGCTCTGTCTCAAAAAAAAAAAAAAAAAAGAAATTGCTCTTTGATGTTTATGTTTTTCTCTGGTGTAAATATGTTTGAAATAAAGGAAAAAAAGTATGTCCATGTAATATGTAAGACAGAGGAAAGACAACTTTGGCATGGTAAACAATGAATAAAATGAAATACCCCAAACATCTTTCTCAAGCTAATGCTTAATTTACTCATAGATGATAATATTGCCAGTCATCAAGCATGAATTAACGTTCATTCTAGCAGAGACCCAAATTTTGAATGCACCAATTTTATTAAATTTAACTTTTCTTACTGTGGCAGAATAAACATAATGTTAAGTTGACTGTTAAGCCATTTTTAAGTGTACGCTCGGTGGGATTAAACACCTTCACATTGTTTGCAGCCATCACCACCAGCCACCTCTAGAGCGTCTTCATCTTCCCAAATAGAAACTCTGTCCCACTAAACAGTAATTGTCGGCAGCAGCTACGACCTCCGTCCGGGAGGGACGCAGCCCGGGCAGGACCGAGGCTGGGAGGCCGAGGCTGCGGCCTGCGGGGTGGCCAAGTCACTGAGCTCGGGGCGCTGGGGCCGAGCCGCGGGGCAGCCTCGCCGGGAAAACGAGAAAAACAAGCCTGAACCCGCGAGAAGGCCCTTCCCCTTGCAAGGTCCTCAGGTGCCCTCCGTGACGAGGCGCGACGCTGTGACAGTCGGCGGGGAGCAACGTTGGCAGGGCCCCGCTCCCGCACCGCAGGGAAAGGCGGAAGGGTGGGTTCGCAGGTGAGACACGGTGGCGCCGGCTACACCCCACCGCGGTCCCCGGGCCCCCGGCGCCGCCCGTCTGGTAGATCTGCTGTTGCCCAGACCCGTGCCCTTCCCCTTCCTCATTCACGTCTCGTTCTGCTGCAATGGAGCCGCTGCTTGACGCTGGCTTCTAAGAGGCGACTTTCTGAGAACTCGCACGTCTGAACACGCCCTTCCTCCGCCTGGTGGTCCGGCTAGACGCAGAATTCGAGGCTGGAAACAATTTCCCGTCAGCGTCTAAAGGGTCTTTAGGTCTGTTAGGGTCTTTTCTTCACATCCAGGTCTTTGAAACTTCACAATGACACATCCTGGTCTGCGGCTTTTTAATTGACCACCCTGGGCGCCCCGTGGCCTTTCAATCCGCACAGTCCTCCTCTCCCATTCGGGAACTTTCCCTGTGTTACTTCCTTGCCATTTTCCTCCCCTGCACTTTCTCTATTCTTTCTCTCTCAGGAACTCCTCCTCCTCTTCTTTTTTTTTTTTTTTTATAGAGACAGAGTCTCCCTATGTCACCCCGGCTGTGGAACTTGCAGTTGTTTGATGTTGGACCTCCTGGGTTAAAGCTATAGTTTTTTTTCTCTTTCATACTTTCCCTTTTTCATAGTTTTGCTCTACTTTATGCAAGATTTTCTTAACCTTGTCATCTAATCTTTCTACTGAATATTTTATTTCTGCTATGGTATTTGGAATTTTTCCAAGTCTTTCTTAATATTCCTTTTTCATAGCTTCTGATTCTTGTTTCCTTGATGTTAATCTTTTTTAAATTTCTAATTATCTGTAATTTTTAAAAAATTTCCCTTTGCTTTCTACATTGTAGCTCTTCCTTCCACTTTTACTTTGTTTTGATCCTCGTCTTTCACATCGAAAGCTTTCTCAAATGTCTAGTCCATGCTTACTCAAGAGTGAGAAAACCCCTGGAGGGAAGCTCTGCGGGCCAGAGGAGTGTTTCCCGACTGCTGGGGTTGGTTCTCTGTGAGGTCACCAAGCAAGGCTGCGATGTCAGCAGCTGTAGGTGTGGCTGCCTTCTGTCCTGGGCTGCTCTGTCTCCTCAGAGAGGAATCCTCAGATCTTCTGCCAGATGGGCTGGAAGACCAGCCTGGAGCATCCCGGGTGCCGAGAGCTGGGGTTGGGTTGTCGCTCTTAGCTGTAGACTTGCGCACAACCCTCCCGCCTCAGTCGCGCCTTGTCTCCGAGTCCTAGGCCTCCCTGTTGCACCCTCTCCTGAGACTAAACCTGGACTTCCATGGGCGTGGGGAACGGCAGCAGAGGCTGTGGAGAGGATCTTGGAAAGGGCTTAACGGTTACTCTGATGGACTTTTAAACCATCTCCTATACCCAGTCTTCAGAGTATCTGATGCTTCCAACTCCTGAGAATTTGGGGGATTCTGGAGCACGAATCGTTAGGTTTTGTTTAGTTTTACTTTCCGCGGACGGATGTTTTAACTTTCCAGGCAGTGTAGTGATTACACGCACAGACTCCGGAGCCCCGACTGCCTGCCGGAACTCTAGTTTCATCACTTGCTAGCTAGTGGGTCTGGGCAAGTTATTTAGCCTCTTTGTGCCTCAGTTTATCCATCTGTAAAATAGGGATAATCATAAACTACCCTATAATAGCTTTCGGCAGGAGTTAGCACACCACGGCCCACAGGGCAGACCCGGCCCGCAGCCTGTTTATGTAGGGCCTGAGCACTAAGAATGGTTTTTACACTTTTACAGTTGTAAAAAACTCACAGAAGAACACGCAACAAAATGTTAGGAGGCCCATAAAGCCGACAATAGTTACTCTCTAGCCCTCAACAGAAAAGTTTCTGACGCCTGGCGTATAGGGTAGTCGTAGTCACTGAGTTAACACAGGCAAAACACTAGAACCAAGACCATTCATGCATTTACTCCCCGGGTTGGAGACACACAGTTTCACATATTTAATGGAGTTTTTAGTGCATTGATAGCATTGAAAGCCATTGAGACCACATGAGAATCCCAAAAGATTTAGATAAAAGAGAAGGGGCCCAGGAGCTGAGCTGTGGGCACCCCAACTTGAAGGGGTGAGGCGATGAGGAGGGCTCAGCAGAGTGCTGGGCACAGTTACACAGAGTAGGAGAGAAATCAGGAGAACGTGTGATACTGGAAACTAAGTTTTGAAAAGTGTTTTAAAGAGGAAGTAGTGATTTGCGGTTTGAAGCGGCGCTAAGCAGTGTAGCGACTAGGAACTGCCCAGTGGATTAGACAGCAAGCAAGTCGCGGTGACAGCGGCGAGAGCAGCCGGTGGGATACTGGGACAAAACCTTGAAGTTTAAGAGACAGCAGAAGGGAAGCAGAGGCCATGAGGATAAACAACTATTTCGAGAAAACCTGCTACACAGAGAAGCAGTGAAATGGGGTGGAGGGAGGCAGAGTTAAAGAGGGTTTTTGAAGATGAGCTCGACAGCAGCTTGTTTGTACGTCAATGTGACTAATTCATACGCTCGTAGGTGGGGACAAAGATGGTGGCATCGGTGGAAGTCATTTTTGATTGCTTTAAAATTGCATTTTTTAAAAATTGAAGTAGAAAGCAAGGTGAGCCACTTACGCGGGGACTGAGAGGCCACAGGCTGCAGGCCAGGTCTTCCCCCAAAACTGCCTGTTTTTGCACGGCACACGAACGACGGTTTGTGTGGCTTCAAATGGTTGGAGCAATTTTAAGGACTATTTCACGACCGGGGCAAGGCCAAGCAGTGGCGACAGCGGGGGCACAGGACAGACCGCAGCGAGGTCTACGGCGTGACAGCGCTTCAAGCGCCCTCCCTCGCGCCACCTGCCAACATCCTATTATTTCCGTCACTGCGGATTGGATCGCCGTGTCAGCAGCTGCAGCGTTCTCTGTCACGCTGTGAGAGCACCGTGCAGCACGGGCCGCGGGACCACATCACCCGGCACCGTGCTTGCCGTGAAGCGACGCCGCAGCTGTGCTAAAGAACTCGACGCCCATCGACGTCACCAGGCCAAGCCCTCGTCACGGCATCCCCAACACGCAGGAAAGCAACGGTCAGAAAAACCAGAAAATGTAAAACACTCTCATTCCGGCAGGATTCCTCACAAAGACGACAAATTCAAATGAGGCTGCAACGAAACTAGGTTTCCAAGTGGACCGTTTGTTAGCTAAGCAGGGAAAGCCCTTTACCGATGGTGAATTAATTATATTGCCTTTGACTGCAGCAGCCAAAGAAATGTGTCCAAAGAAAACAAGCTTGTTTAAGATTATTGGCCTCTCCGCAAGGACTGCTTGAAGTTGAAAGTGATTTAAAAATTTAAAAACTAGGTACATGTTTTCACGTGGTTTTTCTTTACTCTTGATGAGTCTAGAGTTCTCAGCAATACTGCTTAGTTGTCTTTTCAAGAAGCCAATGCCAAGTTTGAAGTGACGGAAGAATCAGCCTCTATGAAGAGATCTGTAGGTAACAACTACAGGCAAGAAAATTTTCAAAGGAGTGGAGAAAAACTGAAAGTAGAATCTGCTAAGATGTGTGCAACTAAAGGCAAAAACGTGATGAAGTAGAAAAGTCCTAGTTGAAAGGTAAATGTTCAAAGCCTGAGACTGTTCATGGTATCATACATCAGCAGGCCCTTTGCAGTAAATATTCGAATCTATCACGTTACTGAGCCAGCAGTGTCAAGGGTGAACCTCGTTCACTTTCGTGGATTTAACCATCCTTAGTTGTGAATTTTTGTCAGCAAAGCTGAATGTCTTGACTTCCCTACTGCACAGCAGATCGAGGCTTAGCAGGACGCAAGTTCTATTGTGATGTTTTGAGGTCAGGCCCAAGACTGGAATTTTTCTGATGTACCACACTCAACCACTATCACTGAACACTGAATAGCTTTGGAAATTAGCTTTTGTTGCAGGCTTGATAATGTTTCTTAATGAATTCAGCCTAAAATTACAAGGTACAACAGTGCTTGTGTGCAAAATACACTGCAGTAAACTAATTACCAACAACGAATGTTGCTTGAATCACAGGTAACATCGAGCTTGTACACTTCTCAAGCTGCCGAAAGCTAGAAGCAGTGACATTCCCGTCCCCACACGTGGACAGCAGACACATTTTCCAATCTTGAATTGTAGTTCCAGCAGCATTTTTCAGAGCTCATTAAGTGTAAAGGAAATTTCCATACTTCAAAATCCACTTAACTGTGCAAATGATGAGATTCCATCTAGCCTTCAATTGAAAGCGATTATCTGCAGCACGGTGACATGCTGAAAGGCGGACATCAAGAATCCAACAGGGCTGTACAAACGCCTTCCAAGTGATGACACGAACCTGCTCGATTAAAATCATACGCTCATGCACTGATACCCGATTTCCTACCTGTTAGAAAAGATTTTCAAAGATGAAATACAAAAAAGCTAACGCAAACATTTGTAATCAATTTTGATAGTAGCAAACTACCTTGCTTTGAACCCCAATTAAGCAAAATGGATACTCCCCCCAAAAGCATTCCATCCTTCTCATTTAGATCTGATTAGGGAAAAAATAGTACTCAATCATTATTTTGAATTTTGACAGTAAAAAATTTGTGGAAATTTCTCTCTTGTAAGTCCTTGACGTTGCCTCTTGGCTTGCAAAGGCTACAATATTGAGTTTCTGGTCCTTTACAGAAAATGTTCACTGACCCCTGCGCACAGGATGGGGAAGCATCAGGCATGTGGAGCAGGAGTCCAGCTGCTGCCAGGCGTTCCCCTGCACGTCCAGCCGCGGGCACACGCGGGCAGGCAGGCAAGTGTTCAGAGCGGCCGTGTCCGAGGCCATGTCCACACGTCCATCCGCTTTCCATCTTCCAGAATCCTGCTGCATGCTCACTTACTATTTTTGTCTTGAGTTACGCTTACTGAACATTTGTTCTATCAACGAGAAGAGGTTCATGGGCGACTCGAGTAGCCTGGAAGGATTACCTACTTCCTGCCTGTCACAGAAACGGACAGCCAAGGGGTTCAGGAGCACACACGCGGGCTTTCAGACACAAAGACCTACATGTGGATCACAGCTCTGCCACCGATAGTTGTGTGGCCCCAGGCATTTACTCATCTTTAAATTGGGATAATAATACCAACCATACATCACGGAGTGGTGCACAGAAAACACTCCAGCAACTAGTGCTCTTATCCCCACAGCAACTCGGGGGGAAAAAAGAAAATCATGCCTCAAACTTACGGCAAACAAGCAGAGAAATGGGTCTGTTTCAAATATTCCACCGCAATAGTTTTGACTATTACCTATTAAGGTGAAATGAAAAAGCATGTGTCCCCATGAGAGTTGTTCACAAATCTCTGGAACTCAATGTAAAGTTAAGAAAGTGGTATCTGAAAAAAAATGGGAGGCAGAGACTAACACCAAACCCTTCCCCAGTGTGGGATTTCTCTTAGTAAGTCTCCTAGGGGAGGGCTTTCACACTCTGAACACTATAAAAATATATTTTACATTTGCCACCCAATGCACGAGTATAAAACATGTCTCACGAAGAAACTAACTTTATTGGCCAGGAGTGGTGGCTCATACCTGCAACTCTAGCACTTTGGGAGGCCAAGGCAGGAGAATTGCTTGAGGCCAGGAATTCGAGAACAGCCTGGGCAACACAGAAAGACCCCACTATCTCTACAAGTATTAAAAAATTAGCCAGACGTGGTGGCCCATGCCTATAGTCCCAGTTACCCAGCTACTTGGGAGGCTGAGGTGGGAGGATTGCTTGAACCTGGGGGGGGTCGAGGTTGCAGTGAGCTATGTTAGCACCACTGCACACACCAGCCTGGGCAACAGAGCAAGACCCTGTCTCTCAAAAAATACCTTTATTATGTTTATTATATTCTATTTCATGCAATTCTATTTCCTCTTTTAAAAATATAAACCCATCTTTGCACTGTAGGTCTTCAGGTTTCTAGCCAAGGCATCAAAAACACAGCTCTCTGGGACCCACCCAGATTTACTAAACCAATCTCCAGAGGGTGTTATCAGAAATCTCCATTTTAACAGACTTCCCAAGTGATTTTTAAGTGTTAGTATTTTGAGGACTACAAACTACCAAGCCCTACGTCTCTTATCCCCTCGGCCACCCCAAATGGAAGGTCAGAGGAACTCAAGTGGCACTAGAATCCTGGGCAAGTCAGAAACGACACACCTGGAGCAGAGGGAGGTGGGGGCGGGCATTTAAAAAATAAATAAATAAAAAAAGAAAAGACACACACACACAAACACTAAAGTGCTCAAAGGCACACCAAAAAACGCATTTCTTCATGGAGCATGGGTCCTACTTCCAATGGTTCCTTTATTTTCAAAGATCTTAAAGTTAAAACGTATTTATGATCATGGATTCATTCAACGAACATTTATTAACACCTGTGCTAGGAACTTTTCTACATGCTTGGGATTCATCAGGGGATCAAATTAAAAAAACAACATCCCCTACATCACATTCTAGTGAATTACATTCAGCTCCTGCAGCAAAGTAACTGGTTAAAAACCGAATGAACAGGCCGGGCGCGGTGGCTCACGCCTGTAATCCTAGCCTCTGAGAGGCCAAGGCGGGAGGATCGATCAAGGTCAGGAGTTCGAAACCAGCCTGAGCAAGAGTGAGACCCCGTCTCTACTATACATAGAAATAAATTAATTGGCCAACTAAATATATATATATATGTAATATTAGCCGGGCATGGTGGCACGTGCCTGTAGTCCCAGCTACTCGGGAGGCTGAGGCAGGAGGATCACTTGAGCCCAGGAGTTTGAGGTTGCTGTGAGCTAGGCTGACGCCACAGCACTCTAGCCCGGGCAACAGAGTGAGACTCTGTCTCAAAAAAAAAAAAAAACAAACGAATGAACAAACACTAATAACCTGTAAATGTCAAGAGCCTTGATAACTGCTGTTTTTCAAGTTGCATTTTCTGCATCATAAAAGTAGTTCGCACCTCTCCCTTTCTAGAACGGGAAACAAATGGGTATAATTAAAGTCTGGAATGCAGTCAGGAAACAGCTGGCTGGTCTCATTAAAAGCAGGCCCTTGATAAATTACTTGACCTGAGTATTTTACTTTAAAATACAAGTGACCGTGCTCCGTAAGGCCTAAGTGCCCCTCTTATTCTGATATTCCAGCCCACTCCCGTTTCTCCCCAACTAGACTAAGCCCTTGAGAGGAGGGGCTGGGTCTTACATCCTATTGTGTCCCCAGCACCTAGGTTAGTGCCTGAATCACTCAAGTATTTGTTCAATGAGTGACGGGCTCCATCACATGACTGCAGCTCTTCATACCGTTGACTGCATTTATGTAGAATACTTATAATGCCACAAATATTGAGGCCACATGGAAAGTGAAGTTACTTTCAAGTGTTTCAGAATTTAATGATTCTAGAACTGCCATTTATATCTGTGCCTGTTCTAAGCATCTCGTGTATTTTTCAAAAAATCTAGTATACCAATTTTACAGAAGGCCTTTAGTTACCTCTACCAAAACTGAGCAATAAAAAAAGAGGAAAACTAAATATTTTATTAAAAGGAAAATACTAGATCTGACATTATTTTTCTTATACAGGTCAGCAATCTCTTATCAGCAATTCTGACATACAAATAAACCCTGAAAACCTAGTTTTTTCCTAAGTTTGTGACAAAAAACTAACCTCAACTGTGTAAGGCTATCTAGAGATAGGCTTACGTAGCTACTCCGGTTATGATGAATGTCTGATTTGTAACCGCAGAAATATTAACCTTTTTGAATTGTGGGGTGCTGCCCCAGATCCCATTGAGGGTGTGATGTAATCTACAGGATATATGCTGTATTATCTTTGAAAAGGAGAAAATTCTGAATTCTAAAACCCTCAAGCGTTTTCAGCGTATTTATAAACAAAGAAAAGCAACGGAAGCCTTGTGCTGTATAATATTGCCATCTGCTGACATCAATTTAGAACTACAAATACATAATCAAAATGGAAAGGTTTCATCTTTCTTATAAAGATTAAGAGTTTTCCCATGACTTGGAAAACAGTTGAGAGATTATGTCTATTTTCAAAAGTTAATTGTTATGAAAAAAAATCCTTAGTGAATTTTTGAAAAACATACATGTTGGACCTTACGTGTTCCAACCACCCTACGTAACTAACTCAGAAGTTGGACTACTCGTCGACTTCAAGGTAGTTGAAGACCTCATCTCCAATGCAGGGTGAGGGTGCTCTAGCTGCCCCTTTGGGTACTATTTTTAACTACTCTTGTATAGAGTTGGACTGAAAGTCAGGGATAAAAACTGATGCCGTCAAAACCGTACCATCAAAATATTCAGAAATTGCTCTACTGACCATTTCTAACAGAGCTAAAAGCAGTATCAAGGTTACAGGGATCCCATGTTTTATACACTGTATAATCACAGATGGTAGTAATCCTCTCTATGAAACCTAGTCTGGACCATAATAGCCTTTTGGAGTATTTCTGTATGTCCACAATTATCTCTATTCTAAACTATTAATAGCATGAATATGTTCTATATACGTTCCCTAGGAGTTAAATGTACAGCATACCAGTATCCCAAAAGACGTAAGCTTTGGAACACTAATGTCTTCTTAATCTTTTATTTTCTCTTCCTAACTACCATGGTCAGCAGTTCTTTGGCACACAGAAAATATGTAACAAATACTAGGTTCTGTAATAATGAATTTTAGTGTGCTGAGTTTACTTCTGAAGAGTTATCTGAATTGGACTTTCAATAATTAGGTATAACATGTTCTCAGTGCTAAGGCTATTTTAGAAAAGATCTTTTCCCTCTTCAAAAAAAAATGTGCTTCTAAATAAATCAGAAAGGTTCAAATGTAAGCCTCTGTACAATTTACTATTACCCATGCTCAATTTTAAACTCCAGAATCAGAAATCAAGGCAATGCCTTCATTTTGCAGATGAAGAAACTGAAGTCCAGATAGAATAAAGTAGCTAAAATCCCGACAAGAGCTGTAATTGTTCTTCTCACCGTACAACGGAAACTATGCTCATTCAGGATTTATACCTCCTAAATTACATTCTATTCTTAATATTTTATTTACAAGTTAAATCTTCTCTTTTTCAAAATGCCGAATTCATGAACTTGCTTGACTCAATAATTAGGGCATCACCTGTCCATATTTTAGTGACAACTTTCTTCTTCCCAGGTCATTACAAGGCCTAAGACCAGGGCCACTTATTTGGAGTGCCCCTGTAACATCTAACTTCCAAGTAAAGAAAAAGAAAAGTATTAATTGAGACACTACTTAGGGTGTTTCTATTCTCAGATCCAGACTGATGCAGCTAAGCTCTTCTGCACATCAACTTCTAAATTGACAAGATTTAGTTAGTAGTATCTAGTACAACACACCCAGAAACAAACAAAAAAAGCACTTGAATACTGGAAAACAGCATTAAAACTGGTCTAATCCTAAGAATACAACAGAATTAAATAAATGAAATTCAAAATCTTCTCTAAAAATGAGTAAAGGCTTATTAAGGGGGAAAATCCAAAAGTACTATAATTTAAAGATATTTATTCTTTAAAAATATTTTCATGTACACTTCCATGACTATTTCGTTTGAAGGGAACAAGAGAGATTACCCTAACAGTCAGTGTTAGCTTAGAACATAAGTGATATACGTATAACAATACATTTTGGAAATACCTGGCAAAATAAAAATGTAAATGTTTATAGTAACGTAAGACTGCACGATATTTAAGATCTCAGATTAAATGGACCCACATTAGAGTACCACAAACCAAAACTTGCAATTTTATGGCTTCTCCATTACTGTAATCCTTATACTATGCATGAACAAGTTAACCCCATTCCCAAATCACCACTGGCCAGGACAAAGGGAAAGTCCATCAGAAAAACAGTGATAAATCTGAATGCACAGCCTAATACAATATGCATCCTCCTCCTATTTTAATGCTTAACACACCGGTACAACACCATTTAATAAAAGAAAAACATGAATTACTATTTAAGCAAAAAGTATTTTATGGGAAAAAAAAAAGTTGAGCTTCTTGCCTAGAAAAATTCTTTAATATCTTATGTTCTAATACAGGAAAAAGCCTAAAAAAATGTGTTAATGAAAATTAAATTTTCATGGGAAATCCACTTTCTGCAATATGGATAAATGTTTTTCATTGGATCATTTCAAATGGCAAAATCTTCATCAGAACAGAAAAATATAGCATCTTCAATAGACAATAAAGACAATAAAGTTATATTTGCAGGATGCTATCTATAATCAGAGACCAGAAGACCTGCATACGAAGGAATCACATAAGAAATTATATAGCTCGTTGAATCACATAAGAAATTATATAGCTCTATTCTGCCCAGAAAATGTTAGACTGATGATTTTTGTGAATAATTCCTGGAAATGTTCAAGGAGCCGATATCTCTTTTATTAAGTAAATATTTTGGATATTAGAAATCTACAGACATCCTCTCAATTCAGTTTTTTTGAAGCAGGCGTAATTCTGATACCAGACCTGACCAAACTAGCATGTTCACACAAACATATATATGCAACTGTGTCAAATCTGGCCTGTGAAAATAGATGTAAGTATTCTATAGGAATGCAAAAAAATGATTCCTGCATTATATTAAAAATATTATGTCATAACTATGTAATCTTGGGCTTATTTCAGGAATTTGTAGATAGTTGAAAATAAAATTTAATAATGAAATTCATTACATTAAATGGGCTAAAAGAGGAACAAACATGATGCCAGAAGGCATTTAGTAGAATCTACTCTCTATTATTAATTTAAAATGCTAATAAGGTAGGACTAAAAGTAGATAAATAGAAGAACATACTATTTATAAGAAACTAAGAATAAACATCTTACTTAATGATGAAACCTTAGGAGCATTCCATTAAAGGTGCCATATCACTGAAAATATTTAACATTATTAAGGGAGTTCCTAGCCATTGTTTTAAATTAAGATTAAGTATAAATTTGGAAAGGAAGAGACAAAATTATTATCACCTAGAAAATACTTAGAAAAATATAAGGGAATCGAATGGAAAACTTTTAGAGCTAATATGAATTTTTGATAGGCTGTCTTAGTGTGTGTGTGTGTGTGTGTATACACACACATACATATTTACATATGCATATATACATGAATTAATACATATTTACATATATGTATGTGTGTATGATAGCATTCTTAGAAACCAACACAAACCAGCTAGAAAATATGATAGAAAAAAAATCTTTTTCACAATCACAAAAATACAGAAACCTGGGAATAATTTAGCAAGAAATGTGCTGAACTATATGAAGAAAGCAACAAAAATTTCTGAGGTATAAGTCACTTGAATAAGTAGAGAGACAGACCATATTTCTGGATGAAAAGACTCAAAATTATAAGAGTATGAATTCTCTCCAAATTACAAATTAAATTCTAACGAAAATCCCAATGACAGATTTTGGGAATTTGGCAACATGATTCTAAAATTTAGATGGAATCACACACATTCAAAAAACCTAATATTTTAAAAAGTAGTGAAAGGAGACCTACTCTGTAAGTTATTAAAACATTTTAAAGCTGCAATAATTTGTTCTGCCTAGAACTGGTTTGGAAATAGATAGGCAGATCACAGGAATAGAATTAAGTCTAGAAATAGTCACAAGTGCTTATAATATATTAGCATATAATAAGGTTATAAGTTCATTTTAAATTAGGAAAAATGCTGTATTATAAAAATTGCATTGGGTGAGCACTAGTTAACTTATCTTAGAAAAAGCATTTCATGGCCAACAGATACATGAAAAAATGCTCATCACCACTAATTATCAGGGAAATGCAAATTAAAACCACAATGAAATATAACTTCACACTTGTTAGAATGGCTATTATCAAAAAGATGAAAGATAAATGTTGGTGAGGATGTGAAGAAAAGGGAACTCTTGTGTACTGGTGGTAGAAATGTAGATTAATATAGCCATTATGGAAAACAGTAGGGAGGTTCCTCAAAAACTAAAAATAGAAATACCAAATGATCCAGCAATTCCACTTCTGGGTATATGTCCAAAAGAACTGAAATCAGTGTGCTGAAGAGATATCTGCACTCCACTGTTTGTTGCAGCATTATTCACAATGGCTAAGATATGGAAGCAACCTAGGTGTCCATCATCCAGATGAATGAATAATGACAATATGGTACTGTATGTATATACAATGGAATACTGTTCAGCCTCAGAAAAGAAGAAAATTCTGCCATTTGTGATAAAATGGATGAACCTGGAGGACATTATGCTAAGTGAAATAAGCCAGGTACAGAGAAACATACTGTATGATCTCATTTATATGTAGAATCTAAAAAAAGTGAACGCATAAGAGAGTAGAATGTTGGTTACCAGGGGCCTGGGAGAGGGGGATGTATGGGGAAAAGGGAGATGTTGATCAAAGGGTACAAAATTTTAGTTAGACAGGAGGACTAAGCTTTAGTGACCTGTTACACGGAATGGTGACTATAATAAACAATAGCACCTTATGTATTTCAATATTTCTAAAAGAGTAAATTTCAAATGTTTTCACCACAAAAAAATGTTAAGTATGTGAGGTGATGGATTTATTAATTAGCTTGACTTAATCCTTCCACAATGTAAACATAGATCAAAATATATATTTATATCCTATAAATATACACAATTAGTATTTGTCAATTAAAAATAAAATAAAAAAATTCAATCATGGGAATACTAGTAGATTCAAGCAATGATGCAAAATGTACTTCTTCATAAATCAGCAAAGAAGAACTGATTTTGGATGAAAAAAGAGGAAAAGCATTTTGGAGCTTTCCTTCTCCAACTGCTCTTCACAATGTCAAATTCCTCTAACTCCCAATATCTTGCCCATTCTCTGCAGCTGCTTCCAATTCTCTCCATTACCTCTTTGTCCAAAATTTCCTTCAAATTCTCTCTTGGCCCCAGATTTATCTTCTTCCTCATCAACTTTCTACTTTCTGGATCTGCTTTCCAGCTGCTAATTCTCTCCCTTTCCCGGATAAGACCCCTCAAGTCTTACTGGCTCCACACCCTTGTCTACCTTAAATAGCCCTTATTACTGGATTGGACAAAATAATATTTTTTGAGGCAAATTTGGGGTGGTCTGGGTGACTGGGGTCACTTCTCATCAGACAACTGCAGGGCTTCTTTTGTGGGTGGAAAAAAGAAGAGGCTATGAATACTCAGGTGTTGATGTTGGTGCTGTCAGTAAAATAAATTGTGGGTTGTTCGTGACCTGGAACGAAGTCATTAAAAATGAAACCAAGACTGGCCGGGCGAGGTGGCTCACGCCTGTAATCCTAGCACTCTGGGAGGCTGAGGCGGGCGGATTGCTCAAGGTCAGGAGTTCGAAACCAGCCTGAGCAAGAGCAAGACCTCGTCTCTACTATAAATAGAAAGAAATTAATTGGACAACTAAAAA
>CAUYRT010062004.1:0-14681 GCA_963574885.1 Lepilemur ruficaudatus | reverse complement strand
AGCAACCTCAAACTCCTGGGCTCAAGCAATCCTTCTGCCTCAGCCTCCCAAGTAGCTGGGACTACAGGCATGCGCCACCATGCCCGGCTAATTTTTTCTATATATATTTAGTTGGCCAATTGATTTCTTTCTATTATTAGTAGAGACGGGGGTCTCGCTCTTGCTCAGGCTGGTTTCGAACTCCTGACCTTGAGCAATCCTCCGGCCTCCGCCTCCCAGAGTGCTAGGATTACAGGCGTGAGCCACTGTGCCCGGCTTTGTTGAACTGTTTTAAAGCGGCTTCCAGATATCCTGTCACCTCTACATACTTCAGTATTCATTTCTTATAAAAATAGGCATTTTCTTATATACCGTAATGCATTAACACATCTAACTAAAGTAACAAGAATTCATTGGTATTATGTATCACTCACTAGTCCATAATCAGGTTTTACATAATCAGGTTGCCCTGATTGTGTAAAAGAATGCCCTTTTAATGGTTTCAGAAACTTCATGCCTTGGGTCTATATAATTTCATGGAATACTATGCTTTTCTGAGCCAAGGTTTCCTCATTCACAAAATGAGGAGAATTAAGTAAAATCATGTATGAACTTTTTGAATTGGGATCCAAATAAGGTTCATACGTTATATTTGCTGTCATGTCTCTTAAATCTCTTTTAATTATAGTAAATCAGTCTCCTCTTCCCTCTCCCTAGCACATAATTGACTTGTTAGAAAAACCGGGTTAGTGCCTCTGTAGAGTACCCACATTCTGGATTTGTCTGTTTGCATGTTTTACCATTTGACTTCCTCTTTTATCCTCTATTTTTAGCTAAATGGAAGTTAGCTCTAGAGACTTGATCAGATTGACAAACGGTCCCAGTGCTTCCTGTTGCACTGAGGCAGAGGCATTTGATGTCGGGCTGTCCTGCTCTGGTGACGCTGAGGTTCATGCTAAGAGTGGGCTCAGGTGGTGATGGCCAGATTCCTCCAAACAAAAGCATTTTTAGACACAGTGTATATGTTCTTCATTTTATTTCTCCCCTTCATGGTGATCTTGTTGCTTTCAGATCCTTCTGTGGTCTATGTCAAAAATCATATGGCAAGGGAACTGGAGTAACCTCCCAGGGTGATTGCTCCAACTATTACAGTCTCCTTTTTTTCTCCTTCTAGAATTGTTTTTCCCTCTTCCTTTTCTCCTATTTCCTTTTTTCTTTGCCCATCTGTTTTTTCTCGCAATCATTTATTCACCAAACATTTACTGAGCACCTGCTTTGCAGCGGGCACTGAAGATAAAGGTAAGGCGTGGTCTCTGCCATTTGGAAGTAGTGAGTGTGAATCGAAGATCGAATCTGCTCTCAGTCGTTTCCTCTCTCCCTCCTTCTCTTCAATCAGTGCTTTGTCCCTAGTGATGGTGTTCAGAGCAAAAAGAGGTTTTTGAGATCTGACTTAACCAATCCTAGATATGTAAGACCTTCTAGTAGTTATAATTACAGTATTATATTGTAGAATTTGTTACCAAGAATACTATTTCCAAGACAGGATTTTGGTTTTTATTTGTAGTAGTTCCTAGGAAAGAACTTTTTTTTTGTTTTTTTGAGACAGAGTACTCTGTTGCCCGGCGTAGAGTGCCGTGGCTCACAGCAACCTCAAACTCCAGGGCTCAAGCGATCCTCCTGCCTCAGCCTCCCAGATTACTAGGATTACAGGCGTGAGCGATCACGCCCGGCTGGAAAGAAAACCTTAGATTGTGGTTGCTAGGCAAAGTCCCAATTGGTCAACAGGGGCTGCTATTAAATATTTGTTCAAAGGCATTAAATAGGATTCTAAATCATATTCATCATTTTGTTTTGAAGTATTTCTTAAGATGAGCCTTTACTTAATCTGAGTTACAGAATTGTGCAATTTTAATGAATGCCAACATGAAAAAAATTATAATATAAAACATTTCACTAACAGAGAATAGACAGGACAAGCATAGAGAAGGTACCACAGAACCTGGAATTTGGACGGCCCAGTTGAGTTCTTTTCTTACCAGCTCTGTCATCAGATTGTGGCTTGTCTGTCAAGAAAGCTGAAGTGAAATTGGCGTCATTAAAAGCTTTACCTTCACATTTCCTGAGCCTTTCTGTATCTTCCTTGATTTTGTTCTGCTGTTTCACAGAAAGATACCTTTTCTCCCACTAATATTTGCCTTGCTTTATCTTCTCTGTTTCTAGGTTCATTCACTCTCTCTCGTGCTGAATAAGACCACCAGTGAGCTTGCTAAAGCAAATGTGTCCAAATTAGTGGCACACCTGGAAATGATTGGTAAGTGGGACGAAATCAAACTTGCAAAATCTGGTCAGCATTTGAACATCCTGATCACAAATCTAATTGTCCTCACATGCTAGGTGTGGATAACAGCTAGGTAACAGGTGGATTAGTGGCTTGTGGTTATTGGTCTGGTAATGATTTATGATGGCGATTCCCAAATACTGGCTTATGGATCAGAATCGCTTCGTTAGCTTGTTAAAAATACAGGTGTCTGGCTCAACCTCCTCCCCGCTCCCCTCCCCCCTCTCCCATCTCCATCCCAAGAATCCAATTTAGTAGATTATGGTGGGGCCCTGAAATCTATCCATATTTTTAACAAACTCTCTCTAGGATACCTGTGTAATTTTTTTGTCTGAATTGGGATGTTTTAAAGAGTGAAAGAGGGCATTATTAATAATTACAACTGACCAGCCTGGCAATCTCTACAAAAAATTAAAAAGTTAGCTGGGCATGGTGGTAATCCCAGCTGTAATCACAGGTACTTGGGAGACTGAGCCCCAAGGATTGCTTGAGCCCAGGAATTCCAGCCTGGGTGACAGAGTGAGACCCTGTCTCTGTTTAAAAAAAAAAAAGGCCGGGTGCAGTGTCTCATGCCTGTAATCCTAGCACTCTGGGAGGCCGAGGCGGGAGGATCGTTTGAGCTCAGGAGTTTGAGGTTGCTGTGAGCTAGGCTGATCCCACGGCACTGTAGCCCAGGCAACAGAGTGAGACTCTGTCTTAGAAAAAAAAAAAAGAAAGAAAAGATTATATACCTGGAAACTAGGCATATAACAGGGCTGTTTCTGGGAAACCAGGGAGTGTATTTATTCCATCTATAGTCATAAATGGGGGGAGCTACCAACAGAAGGCATGATTTTATGCAGGAGGATTTTGTAGCAAAATTCTTTCTAATAGGACTTTGTAAGTTAAAATTCTTAGAACACAAGTGACCAACTACATCAGGTTCTAAATAGTAGGGATTTATAAAATGTATATTAAGACACTATTCCTTCCTTAATTATTAATAAATAGTGAAGATTACAAAGCTCAAATGTTGCTGCTGTGCTAAAAGCAAGAATGTCTTTTGGGGAAGGAATGAACTGAAACTAAGGTTTCCTGCCTGGTGTGAATTACTTTAGAAAAGCTTCGCAGAAGAGATTGGTCTTCCCACTCCCATCCCCAGAGTGCATCCCTGTTGTTGATGGTCTTTAAGATTGGTAGAAACTTAGGTATTTTTGTTAGAGGACATTAGGAATCAAAAATAAGCATGTGTCTTCAATTCATTGGGAGCTAAACTAGCATGCCAAATATGTATACCTTGATATTGTTTTGTGTTGAAAATTATGATGACAGATTTTGTTTTATGGAAGCAACAGTTCAGAATATTCTTTTCAGTATTCACACAATATTAAGAATGATTCATTATAGGTTCACATTCTATAGGTACGTGTTTCAACATGCCTTCCTCTTTCTTCCTACCTTTCAGGGCCTTCACTCATGTTGTGTCAGAGTAGTTTCAAATCTATGTCTCCGGTGTCTGTCTACCTCATTAATTTTGTTCTTTTAATTAAATCTCGCTAAAAGCCACTCAATGTTGCTTGAATACCTGACATATTCGGATACTTCTCATTTTATTTTTTATCCATAGTATAGTTAATAGATCTTATGATGCTTTGCCAATTCTAAATAGTGGTCTAATCTCAGAAAGGATCGTGTTTCTATTTGTATTTGTAAATGTTTTATCCTTTAAATTGTATTTGTATTTGCTTTATTTTTTTATTTTTTTATTTTTTGAGGCAGTGTCTCACTCTATCACCCCAGCTAGAGTGCAGTGGCATCATCATATCATCAGCAACCTCAAACTGCGGGGCTCCAGCGATCCTTTTGCCTCAGCCCTCTGAGTAGCTGGAAGTACCAGCTTATGCCACCATACCCAGCTAATTTTTCTATTTTTTGTAGAAATGGGATCTCGCTCTTGCTCAGGCTGGTCTTGAACTCCTGACCTCAAGTGATCCTCCCACTTCAGCCTCCCAGAGTGCTGGGAATATAGGCGTGAGCCACTGAAACTGGCCTACTTTAATTTTTTTGCTTTTGTAGATGTTAATGTGTGATGTTGCTGTATTATTTCAACCCCTTTTGGACTTCTACATTGAGACTCTGAAGTATTGCATAAAATATTTTTCTGGGTATATTAGAATATGAAAATTCGCTTTTGACATTTAGTTTGATTACAAAGTAAAAGCCTGAGGCATGTGCATATCAATTTTTGTTCCAGACATATTTAAAGTGTGTGATAAAAAAAGATACATAATAATGTCTTCTAATTTTAACATCCCTAGAGGGAGACCTGGCCTTACAGGGAAGCATTGGGAGCCTGTCTCTAAGTGACCTTACATCCCATGGAGAGTTCTACAGAGAACGGTTCACTACAAGTGGAGAAGAAGCACTCATCTTCCAGACTTTTAAGTAAAAATACCAGTCTTTCTGTCGCTTGATATTTTTTTCGTAATCACTTGCTGTTTCAAATTCTTTTTGGCTAAATGATGAAGAAAAGTTAAAAAAAATTTTTACCTTCTTAAGTAAAATTGGAAAGCTCTGTTGTAAGGAGTCCGTCCTGACTTACGTTACATTTCATTGAAATGGCTGTGTGTTGAAGAAGGCTACTCAGGCTTCATGGACAGACTGGGGTATGATTGAAATAATTCTGATTAGTAAAAGGCCTGGGCTCTCATGCTGATGTTCCATTGACTTGCTGTGTGACTTGAGGCCAGTTACTTAGTCTCCATGCACCAGTTTTTCTATCTAAGTAGTAAAGGGGACTGGCGTTAGATCATTTCTAAGCTTCTAGCTAGCTCTAAAAGTTCTGGAGTGACCTCAGCCTCTGAATGTTGTTGGCGATACGAATGTTCATATATATATTATGTGCTTTTCTTTGTTTATAAACATGATCTATATTGAATTGTTTCTGTTTTAGATTTTATAAGGTATCTTTAGGCCTGTTAGGTCATTAAAAGATGATTTTCTCAGAATATTGAGAGTTTAAGATGATGGTTTTCAACCTTTTTTTGTTTGTTTGTTTTTTGAGACAGAGTCTCATTCTGTTGCCTGGGCTAGAGTGCCGTGGTGTCAGCCTAGCTCACAGCAACCTCAAACTCCTAGGCTCAAGCAATCCTCCTGCCTCAGCCTCCGAGTAGTTGGGACTACAGGCATGCGCCACCATGCCCGGCTAATATTTTATATATATATTTTTAGTTGTCCAGTTAATTTGTTTCTGTTTTTTTTAGTAGAGATGGGGTCTTGTTCTTGTTCAGGCTGGTCTCGAACTCCTGAGCTCAAGCAATCCTCCCAGCTCGGCCTCCCAGAGTGCTAGGATTACAGGCGTGAGCCAGCGTGCCCGGCCCGGTTTTCAACCTTTTTGAAAGGTGTTAGAAAATATAGACGGTCAGATCTGCCTCTAACTGTTCTGGTTGTATTGGTGTAGGTTTTTTTTAACATGCTAGTGTTAACCAAGGTTGAGAAAAACTGTTCTAAAAGATGTCTGAGGACCTTTTCTTTCATTTTTAGGGGGATTATATCATACTCTCCTGAGAATTTAGATTGATTTGGTTATATTAATATTACATACCACAGTGGCATCATTTTGTAATAAATGAGATAATTAATGTAAATCTCTTAATTTTCTGGCTGGCACAAAATAGGTGCTTGGCAATGTGAGTTGACTGTGTCCTGTATAATAATTTGTTATTATGGCACTGTGCTCCACTAAATCAAAACAATTTGGAAAAGACTTCTAATTTACCTTTGAATGTAGATTCCAAAACGCTTCCTCCTACACTTCACTGAAGTAAAAAGACTTCTTTCTGCCTCCTGAAGATAGTTTTCCCCAAAACATTGATTCTGATGCCTCATTTTCTTTACCCCATTATTTCATGGCCTTATTTTTATTGTTTTTCACATTCGTATTGTCACAATCTTTGCCGGGAATAGAGTAGCCCAAATACTGAACCCTTCCTTAAAGGCAGGAAAAAGAGGTGGCCTGTGAGTGAGCGCAGCGTCGGAGCCGTCCACCTGTTTAGAACCCTGGCTATCACTCCAGTCTCTTACTTAACATCCTCCACACACTGCAGAAGCGTACAAAGGGGGTAATTAATCACTGGAGTTTGCTCTGTGAAACCTAATTGTAGATTTCCATTTAATAGTTAAAGCTGTTTTTAGGGAAGCCCCTAAATCAACCCAAGTTTTCTTCAGACTAAGTTGCGTCTTGTTGCTAAGGCACGTTTTCATCCTTGCTCCTAGGTATGGGCGGCCTGACCCTTTGCTCCGGAGAGAGCATGACATTCGAGTGAGCCTGCAGATGGCCTCTGTGCAGTATGTGCACACTCAGCGCTTCCAGGCGGAGGTGGTGGCTTTCATTCAGCATTTCACTCAGCTGCAAGACGTCTTAGGGCGCCAGCGAGCTGCCATCGAAGGGCAGACGGTAGGTAGCCTTGTTTCTCCAGGCTGCTTTTCCAGTTTGACTAATGAGTAGAACTTTTAAGCCTCTAGAGATAAATCTGGAAACTTTCACTGACAAAAAAAGTAAAGGTAATTTGCGCTTACTAATACATCCTCCATGTAGCAGATTATCTACAGAAATCTTACTGTGATTGGAGAGCTTTATTCCTTAGTTTTTGTATCATACTTTAAGTATGTTTAAAATGTAGCTTTAACTCCATGTAAAAAAGAGATAGGAAACTTATGAGTAACACTTAAGACTTCTGGTCCCTTCTAGGACTTTGGTGGTGGGGATACTTCACTTGGAAAGTGATTGAGCTTTTTCCAAACGCAAATTAGAAGTTCCCAAACTTTTCAGTTCATGGCATCCTTGATATCGTGGTAGTTTTTGATGGCACATCCCAGGCCAAAAGAAACACCTACTGATATTTCCATTTACAAAGTAATTAAGTCTAATTAACTTAGTAAGTACATATATCCTAACAACTTAGTAGCTGTTTGAAAAAAAAATAACATAAATTGAGAGGATAGTGTTTTTAGTTCATTCTTAAATAACCACAATCACTAGTAGGGTGTATATTCCTCTTGGGCACCGTGTAATTTCTCAAACTTGGAATCAGACTGGATACTACATCCTTCAATTCCTGTCCCACATTTATTTTCTCGTGGTACTTTTTTTTTGGAGATGGAGTCTTGCTTTGTTGCCCCACTGGAGTGTAGTGGCGTCATTGTAGCTCACTGCAACCTCCCATTCCTGGGCTCAAGTGATCCTCCTGCCTCAGTCTCCTGAGTAGCTGGGACTACAGGCATGCACCACCACAGCTGGCTGTTTCCAAAACAGCTATCTCAATTATATTCTCCCATCAGCAATGTGTAAGAATTTCTTTTAACTCATATCCTTGCCAACACTTATATTGTCAGACTTTTTATTTTGGGCCAATTATTAGGTATAAAATGGTATTACATTTATGACCTATATATGCTTTTTAAAAAAATTTTAAATTGAGTAGCATATAGTTTATACAGTAAAGTGTGTAAAGCATGATAATGTTATGCATATACTTGGGAATCCAACTTTTCTTCTTGGCCATTTTTAGAATCTTTTTCCGTCTTGCTTTGCAGTTTTCAGAGCCATCCTATGTACTGTGTAATCTATGAAGTTAGTTTATTTAACCATTTTCCTGTTTTTTAACTTTAAAAACAGGAAATTTTAATTGTCTCCAGTTTTTCATTCTTATGACTAATATTTCCATGAATATCTTCACAGAAGTGAAACTTTTTTTCACTTTTTGAGTGTGTTTGTATTAATAAAATTGATTCCTGTAAGTGGTATTATTTGATTAAAGTTATGAATGTTTTTGTGACTGTGGGTACAACTCCGCTAAATGTTAGAATTGTTATGTACGTTTAAAGCAATTATTTTTGCATATGTGGTTTCAACAGTAGTAAGTTTTATTGTGGTAAATCATTTGGGTTAGGAGATGAGATACGTATGCATTATTGGGTAAATGGGTTTAACTTCCTGGGTTAAGCAGAGTTTAAAGATAAATCTAAGTTTTGCTTTATCAAATTATATAAGACAAGTAGGAGGTTAAAGGAATGTCTTTCTATTTGAACATTGTTAAATATGTGGGCTTTGAAGAAAAGCTGATCTTCTCAAGAATCTTTAATCCCAGCGTTTGACTTACTTAGATTTATAGAGAGCGCTAAGGACCTACTTTTATTTGCCGATAAGATTAAGAGGCTATTTTGTTTGAAATTTAAATTGTTTTCTCCAAATGTTGTATTGGTGACAGATATATTTGACCTGTAGCTGGATTGTTTTTCTTTTAAATTTTTCGCTGTGGGGTACAGGTACCATAGCTGGATTTTTTTTTTTTTTTTGAGACAGAGTCTCACTCTCTTGCCCAGGCTAGAGTGCCGTGGCGTCAGCCTAGCTCACAGCAACCTCACACTCCTGGACTCAAGCAATCCTACTGCCTCAGCCTCCCGAGTAGCTGGGACTACAAGCATGTTACACCATGCTTGGCTAATTTTTTCTACATATTTTTTAGTTGGCCAATTAATTTCTTTCTATTTTTAGTAGAGACGGGGTCTTGCTCTTGCTCAGGCTGGTCTCGAACTCCTGACCTTGAGTGATCCTTCTGCTTCAGCACTCCCAGAGTGCTAGGATTACAGGCGTGAGCCACCACCCCCGGCCCATAGCTGGATTTTTAGTCCTACATTTTCTTATGTCTGTAAATAATGATTTAGTGGGACTTTAAATTCCTTTTTAATCTTGATGTTTGAAATTATAATAATATCAATTGGGTCAGATTTGATTTAGCCAAATATAAATTATTTTCTTTATATTTTACCCCAGAAGTATGTTGTAGTTTTGTCTCCACTTTACATGCATTTTATTTATTAGACTTATTTATTCACTAGGCAACTGATATTCACTGCAAAGTACTTTTGCAGTGTAGAAATCTTGGGACAAAAATCTGGAGTCTAGGTTTGCCACCATAAGCTGTGTGACCAGCGGCGAGTTATTTTTCTTACTGTTCTTTTGTTGACTCAGTTATAGTGGAAATATGGTGGTAGCAAAAATAAGTATGCTGTACACTACTCAGTGGTAATTATTTATGTCAATGATGCTTTGGAGTTTTCAAAGTGCTTTCACATATATTGTCTTGTTTGATCCTTACAACAATCTTGTTTGTTCCTTCCTTCGATTATGTATGAATGATGGATGCGTCATGCAATCTGCCAGGTGCCTGGAACATAGTGGAAAACAAGAAAGACAAGGTCATTGCCCTCATGGAGTTTATATTTTAGTGGGAGGATATAAACCAGAGGAGAAAAAGATCATTAGTTATGATGATACCGAATGAGGTAGTGGTGGGCAGGTGTGTTTTTTAAATTTTGTGATATAGGTGAGGAAACACTGTTAACTCTTAACTCTGGTTGACTGATTCGTTATTCAGGGTTTTTCCCATTAACATATAACTGAAGGCATGTTAAAAACGTAAGAGCTATTATGCAGGATGCCATTAATAGTTTAGTATGTTTGAATCTGTAAGTTATTTATAATATATTGAACTTTAACAAATAAGAGATGTGTGTATAGGAAGAAAAAGACTGAAAAGATACGGTGTTGCTGTGATAATAATAATAGCTATATTAACATGTTCACCTCCAAGTGTTTTAGGTGTGGTGGTCTCATTTAATCCCTACAACAACTGTTTGAGGTAGGGCTTATTATTATTCCCATTTTACAGATAGGGAAACTGAGTCCCAGACACCTTAACAACTTAACCAAGATCACCAAGCTAATTAAGTGGCTAGAGTGGAGATTCAAACTCAGGTAGTCAGGCATCAGAGTTCATACCATTAACTCCTATGCTAAACTGCCAAAATGGTAACATTATTTATCCCTGGAGGTGAGATTATGGGTGATTTCAGTTTTCTTCTATTTGTGTGTCTTTCTCCTCTAAATTTTCTGCAGTGAATATGAATTAATATGTAATTCTCAAATTTACTTAAAACAGACTAGCCATGAGTTGATAGATAATATTGACAAGTCATGTACCGTTAGGAAATGGAAACAGTATTTATTTTTTAAATTCTCTGACTTATGTACTTAACACCTCAAAGAAATATCTTTTTATATTGTAAAGTTATATTTTTCTCTTTTTAAAAAGCAATACAAATTTACGTATAATTTTTATTTGTCAATTAAAAATAAAGTAATACATGTGTTTTTATAGGAAATAGAAAAATATGAATAAGCAAAAAGGCAGAAAACTTAAAGTATCTGTCTTTTTCTTCGTAATCTGTATTTTTTCATTGATCAATATATGAGAAACATTTTCCAAGTAATTGACACTTTCAATGATTGTCTAATTTTTCATTATGTTAGTACATTGTACTTTTTGTCATCTTTAGTGTGATGTAATTTATATACAATAAAATCAAGCAATTTTAAGTGTACAATTCAGTGAATTTTGACAATTGTATGCAGTCTTGTAAGCACAACTACAATCAAGGTTTAGAATATTTCTGTCATCTCAAAGTTTCCTCGTGCCCCTGGGCAATTAATTAGTCCCCTTGCCTTAGCCCCTGCACCCTAGCAGCATTGGTCTGCTTTTTAATCACTGTCGTTTTGTCTTTTAAAAAGAATTCAATATAAATGAAGCCATACAGTTTGTAGTCATTTGTGTCTGGCTTCTTTCATGTAACAATGCTTTTGAGATTCATCCCTGTTGTTGCAAGAACCAGCAGTTTATTTTTATTGCTGTGTAATATTCCGTTGTTTGAATATAACATAGTTAGTTTATTCACTTGCCCCCTTGATGGGGACATTAGGGTAGTTTCCAGTTTGGGGCTGTTATAAATAAAACTGCTGTGAACATTCACATTCAAGTCTTTGTGTAGATGTTATGTTTTCGTTTCTCTTGAGTAAATCCCTAGGAAAAGAATTGGAGTCATATGGTAACTATAAATTTAACATTATAAGAAACTATCTTCAAAATTGTTTAGCCATTCTGGGTTATTTGCTTTTCCATATGGGTTTTAGAGTCAGTTTGTTAATTTCTGTGTACTAGAGAAATCCATGTTGTTGCAAGAATCAGCAATTTATTTTTATTGCTGTCTAGTATTCTGTTGTTTGAATATAACACAATTTGTTTATTCACTTGCCCACTTGCCTACAGAAATTAACAAACTGACTCTAAAACCCATATGAAGTCTGCTACAAATTTGGTTGGGATTGTATTGGATTTGTAGATCATTTTGTGGCTAATTGACATCTTAACAATATTGAGTCTTTGTATCCTTGAGTGTGGTATCTCTCTCCATTTAAGTAGGTCTTTGGCTGAGTGCAGTGGCTCATGCCTATAATCCCAGCATTTGGGAGGCTGAGGTGGGAGGATCGCTTGAGGCCAGGAGTTTGAAAGACCAGCCTGGACACTATAGTGACACCCTGTCTCTACAAAAAAAAAAAAAAAAAAAAAAATTAGGCTAGTGTGGTGGTACAGGTCTGTAGTCCTAGCTACTTGGGAGGATCACTTGAGCCCAGGAGTTTGATGTTGCAGTGAACTGTGATAGCACCACTTCACTTCAGCTTGGCCAATAGAGCAAGATCCCATCTCAAAAGAAAAAAAAAGTAAATAGGTCTTTACTTTCTCTCAGCAGTGTTTTGTAGTTTTTGGTATACCAGCCTCTTTTGTTAAATTTATCTGTGGGTATTTCAGATTTTTGGTGCTATTGTAAATGATACCAATTTTTCAAGAATTTCAACATCCAGTTGTTTGTTGAAAGTATAAGAAATATAATTGACTTTTGTATATTGAATTATTGACCTTGTACCTTGCAATCTCGCTAAACTTATTCTAGTTCCTTTAGATTCTTTAGAATTTTCTTCATAGATAAGCATAGATAATTACGCTGTCTGTGAATAAGACAGTTTTACTTTTTCCTTTCCAACCTGTATTCCTTTTATTTATTTTTTTTCTTGCCTTTTTACATGAACTAGGACTTCCAGTACAATATCGAATAGAAGTGGTGAGACTGGATATCCTTGCCTTGTTCCTCATTGTAAGAGAAAATATTCACTCATTCACCGTTACATATGTTAGCTGTAGGTAGTTGGCTTTTTAAAAATGATTATTGTTCATAGGTTGCCTTATCTTTTTAGTATCTATGTTCTATAGCAACGACCCTTATTCTTTCCCAAAGTTGGTGATTTTTGTTTCCTTCCTTTTTTTCTTGATTAATATAGCTAGAGATTTATCAGTTTTATCAGTCTTTTCAAATAACTAACTTACTGAGGCCTGTGTTATTGCCCAGCCATTCTCTCAGCAAATATTATCCATTTGCACTTGAAAAGAATATATATTCTGTGGTCGCTGAGTACAGTGTTCTATAAATGTTTGATTTTTTTCCTCCACTGTTTTCTATATCATTGATTTCTGTTCTTTATTATTTTCTTCTTTCTTATTTTAGGTTTAGTTTGTTTTTCTTTTTCTATCTTCTTAAGGTAGAAGCTTCAATTATTAATTTTAAATTATTTTCTAAAGGAATGGTGTACATTTTTCTCTAAGCATTATTTTAAGTGTAGCCCAAGAATTTCCATATGCTTTATTATTTAGGTGAAAATATTTTTTGTTTCCCTTGTGATTTCTTCTTTGACCCATGGGTTATTTAAAAGTGTGTTCAGTTTCCAAATATAGGGAATTTTCTTTTGTCTTCCTGTGACTGATTTCTGATTTAACTCGATGGTGGTCATCGAGTATACTCTGTGATTTTGATTGCTTTATAAATTCGTGAAACTTTGGGAACCTGAGGTTGTTTGATTATAAAATTAGGGACTTAATTGAGCCTCTGAGTCAATTTTCATTCCTCTTTCAGGTGAGAGATCAAGCCCAGCGCTGCTCACGGGTTCTCCTAGATATTGAGGCTGGTGCTCCTGTTCTCCTTATCCCAGAAAGTTCCAGATCAAATAATCTGATTGTAGCAAATTTGGGGAAGTTGAAAGTCAAGAATAAGTTTCTCTTTGCTGGTTTTCCTGGAACCTTTTCCCTGCAAGATAAGGTGAGCAATCAACATCCATCCGCTTTCCAGTTCAACTAGGATTTGAACACTAATTGAAAAATTCACCTGCTGCCATAAGATGATCCATAACTACTGTTATTTTTGTAGGATATGTGGCTTGAAGAATGTTTTTTGACATCTTATTGACATTTCAATTAACTTTATAAATTAGGGTAGTATAAATTATGACTGTTACTAACTCTAGATGGTAACTGGTTTTAGTAAACAAACCAATGGAATCAGTCTTCTATCTTTTTACGATGCTTTCCTTATATGAAAGGAAATATAATGCTTTCCTTATAATGCTTTCCTTATAAAGAAAAAGCTTCTTTCTGTAATATCAACTTTTTTATACGGTGTGACTTTTTTCAGAGGATGGGATTTGGCCCATGGTTTTCCTAAAGCCATTTAAAAATGTCTTAATAAAATTTTATACAGTATATTGCTTTACAGTTTTTAATTACTTTGACATTTATCTCTTACAACAGTGTTTGGAGGGAATTAAGATGAGGATTGTTGTTATTTGCATTTTACATTTGGGAAAACCAGGATTCTTTGAGAATAAACGATAAAAATGGAAACACCTAGTAAATCACAGATTCTTACAGCTGAGAGGACCTTGGAGATAGTTTAATTAGCCCCCTTCCACCCAGTTTTGCATTTGAGGAGACTGAGTGATGTTTCTGGAACTAGAGATGAGGTTTTGTCATTTTTGGCTTGTGTTTTCATCATTCCTCCATGGTTTCCACAGCAGCATTTCAGTCTGTTTGCTTACTCAGTCTGAACCCATTTTAGCATGTCAGGAAAGAACTTACTGCAATTCTCAGCTAGTTATGCCTATATTTAGTCTAATAGCTAATAACGGGGAGAAAGAGCCTTTGAGAATATGTACATAAGATTTAAGAACTTAAGACTGACAAAAATAGCAATAAATAGGTGCTGTTTGTTGAATGCTTTACACATCAGCCTGTGCTAAGCTCTTTACATATAAAAGGAAACTATTCACCACACATCTGACACCAAAAGTGTTGGTTTTTTCTTTTTTTGAGACAGAGTCTCACTCTGTTGCTCGGGCTAGAGTGAGTGCCGTGGCCTCAGCCTAGCTCACAGCAACCTCAGACTCCTGGGCTCAAGTAGTCCTTCTGCCTCAGCCTCCCAAGTAGCTGGGACTACAGGCATGCGCCACCATGCCCAGCTCATTTTTTCTATATATATCTTAGTTGGCCAATTAATTTCTTTCTATTTATAGTAGAGACGGGGTCTCGCTCTTGCTCAGGCTGGTTTCGAACTCCTGACCTTGAGCGATCCGCCCGGCTCGACCTCCCAGAGTGCTAGGATT
>CAUYRT010062002.1:0-51136 GCA_963574885.1 Lepilemur ruficaudatus | reverse complement strand
GAGTTTGAGGTTGCTGTGAGCTAGGCTGACTCCATGGCACTCTAGCCCAGGCAACAGAGTGAGACTCTGTCTCAAAAAATAAAAAATAAAAATAAAAAATAAATATTCACCAAACCTTCAGTGAGGAACTCAAGCATTCTGACGTGTCTAGGACCTGCCAATCAATCCTGCACCAAGTGGATAGAGAGCTGCTCTTTAAGGAATGGGGACTTTAAGACATAGAATTCTGGGGGACGGGCAGTTCAACTCAGGTAGTCTGTTTACTCAAAACATGAAGGGACAGCACAGCTTAAGGGAGAGTGCAGGTCAAGGTACGCATGAGAAGCAAAATGTTGAAATTGTGTTGTTTTCCAGATTGCAAAGAGGAACATAAATCCTGATGCCAGAAAGACAGAGAGGTTTAAAAGTGTGGTGTGAGATGGGCTGGGGTAGGTGGTTTTAGGTGAAATGCAAGAGCATTCTGAAAATGTTTATCCCATAGACTATGTTATTGCTGTTTTAATTTTTCCTTGTTGCATACCTCCTAAATTAGATATTATTATCAGTATCTGTTATAATTGTTGTTTGTTATTATTTATTTTACACAAGATGCAGTGCTTATATCCAGATACATATTTCTGGATATTTCTGTTTACTCTTTTAACTTTCCTAACTTTGTGGCTTAATTTTCTTCTTCCTAAAGTTCGTTCTTCAGTAAATCTTTGATTAAGTTCTACTGATAGCAACGGTCTTTGCATGTTGAAAACTGTCTTTACTTTTCTCTCATCATTGAATGATGATGTGCCAAACATGTAATTCAAACTGTATCAGTTACAGTCATTTTCTATCCATTTTTGGATGATGTTCCATTGTCTTCTGGTATGTATTACTGTGATGAGAAATCTGCTGTACAAATAATCATCATTCCTTTGCAAAGTAGCATATTGTTTCTTTTATAAGTTCTTCTCATTTTCTTTTTTGGGATATAATAATTTCTGTACAATGTGGGGACTTACCTAATATTTATCATGCCCAGGATTTGTGTGCTTTCTGGATCTGAGGATTGATATTTTTCAATAGTTACAGAAATTTCTTAGTCATTATCTTTTTTAATATTTTCTTCTAATTCTCTCTACGCTCTCCTTTTGAAATTCTTTTTTGTAATGTTCTATTATCTTAATTATTATAGGTATGCAGTAGTTGTATATATTTATAGGGGACATGTGATTCCTTCTAAAATCCTTAATCAAACTTCTTACTCTTAACCTGTTTTTCAAATTTTCTACATTTATATTTCTTTGTGTGGCCTCTCTTTCACTCAGGGTATCTAATTTATTGAGGTTTTATTTGTTTATTTTTAATTTTGGATTGTGAACTCTATTTCTTGGAGTAATGGAGTGTTGCTCCAGAAAGATATGGCATTTATTCTGCAAGATGCTCTAGATTTATCATTGTCTTGAAATCAATTTTTATTTTGATATATCAGCTTGGAGGATATCTAACATTGTAGTGAGTACAAATTCAAAACCCAAAGTTTAAACTTTCTCATAATAGACTTTTATTTTCCAGCCAGAATCCAGACCAAGAAAGACTAGCATCTTTTTCACCTCTATAGTTATAGACAGATTCTTTCTGGGTTTTGCTTCCTCTGCCATTTTAGCATTCAAGTTTTATGCATAGGTATCAGAGAAGCAAGTTCTTGTGTCTCTTCTTATAAGGACACTAATTCCCATTCATAAAGGCCTCATCCTCATGACCTGATTACCTTCCAAAGACCTCACCTCCAAATACCATTGTACTGGAGATTAGAATTTTAACAAATGAGTTTGTTAACAAATGAGTTTGGGGAGCACACACACTTTTAGTCCATAACAATTCCCAAGAAAATTAAACTCTGAGTCTCTGGATTTCCAAAAGTGATACAAGCTTTAGCACCCAACTCCTCCAGCCCTACAGCCATAGCTTAACTCTGGATTCCAGATCACTCTTTGCATATTAGTCCCTGAGAATTTCTTTCACTTTTTGTTTAAACAGATATTTATTATGTTTATCTAACACTTCTATCATTTCTATTTGCTTGTATCAAGAGTGTTTTCAGATTATAATCAATCAGAACTCTAGTCATTTTGTCTTCTCGGTAACTAAACTTTTCATTCTGTTTCTCTGCTTTTATTGCTGTTATAACTTCCAGAATGTTCCTATATAGTTTATATCCAATTATCTCAAAAGGAAGGAGGTAATTCTGTTGCATCCTGTTCAATGTAGAATGTTCTCTGATGCAGAGTCCATGCCAGGCTACCTCATAACCTGCTGACCTTTCATCAGTATTTCATTTTAGTCTAAAGGCTTTGGCTCAGGTAAAAATTTCTGGGAAATCAGTTGTAAGCCAGGGTAGGCAGACCTCATTATTACTGCCCAACCAGGTTCTTTGCCAACTTCACAGGAGGGAGCCAATACACTGGGACAGCAGAAGTTGCAATGGAGAAAGAGTTTAATATCACACTGTGCTGAGTAAGGAGACAGGAAGAATTTCTCAAATCCATCTCCCTGAGAATTTTGGGACCAGAATTTTTAAAGGTATTTAGTGGACAAAGGGTTAGGCAATTGGGTCTGCTGATTGGGTGGGGATGAACTCATAGAGTTGGGAAGCAGAAATTGTCTTTTTGCACTGAGACAGTTTCTGGGTATAGGGTTGCAGGACCTGTTGAGTCAGTTCCTACGTATGGCTTCTGGTCCAATTGGCATCAGTTGGTTCCCCCAAATACAGAGTCTGGAAAATGTCTCATGGACCAGTCTTAGGTTTTACAATAGAAATGTTATGTATAGAAGCAATTAGAGAAGTTACAAATCTTATGCCAATCAGGGATCCATGACCCCTAAGCAATAACCAATTACAGGAAGGCAAGAGTTGAAACAATGGCTGCTTACCTTTTAGCTATGCTTTATACTTCTGTAGAAATCAGACTTCTACCACAGTTATCTCCTTATGGCCCTACATTACTTTAATATAGGCAGTTTCATGATGACATAAAGAATGGTGCATTATGGATAAGAAATCACTTTGAATAACTTTACTAGAAAGGGGTATTGGGCACAACACACACTGAAATTATATATACTGAAATTTCCACTATAGTTTAATGCTTGATTAATTGATGCTCTTTAATTATTCAATGTGTATTTTTCTAATCTCACTAAGCAAGATTTTATCAGGAGTTATGTCTTATCTAAACATTGTTAAATTTATTGTAGATATTTGAAAAGCACATTTTGATAAACTGATCTCAAGAGCTGAGCAAATAGGTAAGAGGAATACCAGGGAGTGTAATGCGTTCCAGACCAGTTAAAGTAGTTGTATAAGGACAATAGAGCATGGGAAAGTTGAGGCTGAGATATTTAGGCAAAGGCTATAAAATTACAAGAAGGTAAAAGGAGGAAGAAGAGAAAAATATCAAAATGTATAGGAAAAACAAGGTCTTGTGTTAAATATTATGTAATAGTAAGAAGAAAATCCCAATTGTCTAAGATTATAGAAAATAATCATATAAAATTTTACTACAGAAATAAAGAGAGAAGGTAAATTGCTTGAGGAAGGAGGAAGAGGAGCACATATAACTCACACTCCCAAAACTGCAGCAAGTCTTAATGCAAACTATTTTAAAGAGAAAAATTAATTTGATCTAAAATAATTTTAATGAAAGTTTTATCTGAAAGAAACAAGTAGCCTTGATAAATGAAGTAAAGAATCCCTCAGTTTAATTTTCTAGACAGCTAGAAAAATGTCTTTATAAAACCATTCATTAACAGATGAATTTGGACATTATTATTGGACATAATAGATCAGAGTGTACTGATAATAGTAGAGAGTTTGTGACTAACTTTTAATCACATTTCCTAGCCCCAAAAGTTCAAAATCCTCCTCATTTTAGTAAGAAAAACACTGTTCTCAAATCTGAGAGCACAGGCTCATCAATTTTAGTAACTAACATCATTAACAACATTTAGTTTAGTTACACTTTCTAATTTTGCATTTATTTTTCCAGATGGTTGTAGAATATTTATATCACAAAAGTTTTTCTCTTAATAATAATACGAGCTTGTTATTATTTTGTTATAGTTTTCTGTGAAAAAATAAGGAACTTAAATAGAAGAAACTTCAAAATGAATGCAAACTTTAAGATTATCTTGGGGGAAAAAAGAAGCTTTAATGCAATGAGTTTCTTAAGAAGGATGTTCTCAATGAACCTCCATGTATAAATGTGGCTTGATGTCACCTAAGTAATAAAATCCAATTTGCTTTTGTGCTTCAGTACAGCATTGGAGATTGGAAAACTTCCCAGACTCACTAGGCTGGATATGAATTCTCACCTCCCCCAAACTTCTGTGTTTAACAAGTGCCTTTCCCAATTATAGCTGCATTCTGACAGTAACTAACCATTGCCCTGAGTGACGAGCAGAGAAAGCCAAGAGCCTTGAAGCTAAAAGAGATAAGTGAATGTGATCTCCAGTCATACACTCAGCCAAACAGGATTCCTCATAGGTTCATTCTAATGTTTTCTACATCAGAGGCCAATCGATGTGTGCAATTTGCGCAGATGCATTATCAGGCATAGCAGATACATTATAGGGACATAGTAGCTATGAAGTGACAAATTTAGTGACCTCATTTATTTTGTTGTTATATATCAAAATAGCAACTGAAACTCTAACAATAATAAATAATCTACTTTATTAACATAGCAGCAAATTTCTCCATGATAGGAGAAAGTCAGTGATTATGAACAAAGCTCCACTTTCATTTTATTGACAATTTTATTTAATAATGATATTTCTAGGCAGTTAATCTTTCTAAACTTTTTTTCTTAAGAGTAAAGAAGATGCTGAAGATTTTTTAAGTTGAGTGTTAACTTTTACACTTCAGGAAATGTTGTTATTTACAAGTGAGAAATTTGGAAAAGCCAAATTACTGTACATTCCCAACATGAAAAATCCATTTAAAAATGTTAAAGCAAAAAGCACACTCAACTCTACTTCATTCTAAGTCTCTACTTTTAAACATTAAAAAGCTGTGATTTTTTCCCATCACACACATACACACACACGCACACATACATCGCCATTAATGAACGACATCTAATTACCCTCATCTATGAACTTACTCAGCCAGTAATATATTTTGGAAATATAATTGCATTTGTCTGCTTTCTGATATATGAATCTGACCTTTATAATCATTTCTATATCAAATTCTTTAGTATTATTTTTTAATAACTCAAAAATTTAAAGAAACTATAGCAAACCATTCTAAACAATCATTTTTCACCCCAATCCTTTGTACATGTATTTCTGAGATGATGATATCCTCTTTGAAGCTTTTTTTTTGTCATGATACTTCATTCACTGACGTATGAGGTTAAAATCCAACAAGAGTGGACCCTTCTAAACCAGGTCTTCCCAAAATGTGCTCCTTAGAACATTGGCTCCACAAGATGGTATTAGATGTTTTGAATTCAAATATGTTTCAGAGAAACTGGGTTAAATAATATTGAATAGGCTCCTTTACTCTATCACTCTTCAGAATTTTCATTATTTATAAATGCTCAGTGTGAATGTCCAAGGGGCAAATACTTTGTGTAATGTTTCCCAAGAATATCAGTCATGGAATTTCTTCTTCTTTTTTTTTTTCATGGAGCATTTCAGAGATTAGATTTTTTTGAGACAACTATTAGTTGTCAAAAATTCTTTAGGTGATATCTTAAATAACTAGAACTGTCTGACTACAACTGGGCCCAGACCTACAACAGTAACCCACCAGTGGAGTAGGAATCACAATTAACTTTGTAACATAGTGTGTGGGAAAATGGAGATTTTTTTCCTTTGAATTTTAGCACAGACACTTTAAAAAAGAGGATATCCAAATAGTAAATAAACATAAAATAGTATGAAAAAATGCCTATGAGGAGAATTGATAAATAAATTATGATATATTAAAATATATGAAATATTAATATATCAATATTTATATTAATATATAATAATTAAATATTCAATATAATATTCAATATATTAAAATAATGAAACAGTAAAAAGCAATAAAAGTAAATTAACTGCAGCTTCATAAAACAATATGAATAATCTCAAAAACTTAATATTGTATGAAAAAACATACAGAAAATATATATTTATGATTTTATTTATGTAAAAGTCAAAAATCAGTAAAAATAAACCTTTCTTTTATTCCTAAGGCATACCTGCTTAGGTGTTAAAACCATAAAGAAACACAAAATATGGCTACCATGAAAGGCAAAATTGTGGTTCCCTGTGATGAAGGGGAAAGGGCAGGATGGTGATGGAGAAGAGTCACCTCAGGTGTGGGATAGGGAGTCTGGGGTGCTGGAATGTTCTATTTCTTTGACTGGATTACAGCAAATGAATATTTGCATTGATATAAATCTCAGAGTTGTACATTACTTTTGTCCAACTGAGAAGGAAAAAGTTATTTTTGGTTGTTGTAAGGATAGTGGATTCAAAACTTAGGTCCAAACAAATTTACTTTTTCACAAAACTGCTTTTGAAGAATCTGTGGTTTCTCTGTGCATGACTAGACTATAGCAGCAAGGAGGAAATAAAGCACCTTCACACATTAGACAGTTAAATTTCAGTTCCCTTCCTCAAAGAGTAATAATAGAGGCGATGACACTTAGAAAGTTGTAAACTATACAAACAGACGTGGTCGTTCTCCATCAGCATCTTTTTTTGTCTTACAACAGTTACTACCCTCTGTGCACTAATAACTGAGCCCCCTCTGTGGAGAAGGGTACTAAGTAGTTAACATAGTTTCCAATGGAATGTTAACAATCTGCTGTTGCACTCTTGTTACAAAAAGAAGATATGAGACGATATCAACAACTGAATAAAACAATAAAAATTAAAAGAAAAGAGTAGAATAAGAGTTTAGGGCTGTTGATTCAACAATATCCAAGAACAAATTTTCTGTGATCCAGAAAGCCACCCTCAACAATCCAAGAGAACCCTACACTCCGACTCTCTCCTATGACTAAAATTACATTTCTTAATTCACCTTTCTTAAATATTTAGGTCACATTTACTTGCCACCTTGGATGTAAGCAGTCAGAAGTGCCTGAGTAATTTTCACAGAATCAAATGGAATGTCATGTGCTGGGTGGAAGCCAGGATTAATGACTTCCAATTTGAACTCAGGTAACCTTAACTCCCCTTGAGAATAAAGCGAATGGAAAGTCTAGATGGAGACAATCAGTTTCCTAAATGCTTTTTGGTAATCCATGCTGATGTACTATTTCTGTTAATGATGATGGTGATAAGATATTTCAATGAAAGACATTTTAAAACTACTTACTTTCAGAATGCTAGGCACTTGCTTATTCAATTGATTAAATTATCCAATTGTGTCCTTGTAAGAACTCTGTGAAGTGGGTTCTATAGTCCCATTTTACAGGAGAAAAGTTTATCTAACCTAGGCTATTAATATTGGAAAGTTATAGGATGCTAGAAATAAAGAAACATTCTTAGTGTAGTTTTCACATAACTCTGCTACCTAAGACTGGGGTAGCGTTGAAAGTGCTGGTACTGTTTACAACAAATCCAACGTGTTGCTTCTCAAGCTGTGGTCTTTAGACCACCTGCATTAGAATTATCTGAGGGAACTAGGAACATGCAGACTCTGAGGTTCTGCCCCAGACTTACTAAAGCAGAAGCTCTAGGAGTGATGCTTAAGAATCGGCATATTGAGCAAGTTTCCTGGGCGGTTCTTACACAAGCTGAAATTTGAGAACTGCTAGCATGCACAAAAATGGAAATAAAATTGTTAAACAGTAAAACTCTAAACAGCTGCTGTAAAGAGGGGAAGTTTCAAGAAAACATTATAACTTCCACTCACTGAAGCAGTGGAAGGTTGTTGGTTGTAGTTTTTAATACCAGACACAATCTAAAAGACTTCCTTCCATTCCAAAGTTTATTCCCATTTCTGTGTCAGTGTTCAGGAGAAAAGTACAAAGACAGCAACTTTGCTACTCAGAACGAGCCTAGAACTGAATTTTTACAGGGTGCATTGAAATAGTGCTAATGGTGACATTTTCCATTGAGATCTTTCCATTGGTATCTGATCTTTGGACAAATATTGGCTACTCTTAATTTAAAATTAAAGATATATGAAAACTACCAATCTTCCATCAACTGGTATGAAACACAAATAATCATAGTGTTCAGGCAGTTCCCTTCAACATATCTAAGTAAAATTTCCACCCATTCCTAATGTTAAAGTGCAGAAGTAAATTCCAAATCCACACTGTAGTTTTTGTATTTGCTTTATATAATCATGCTGAAGTTAAATGTTTAAGGAATTGTATGCAGTTCTTATTCCAGTGAGGACAATGGTCCTTCACAATCCCTTTTGTCACCTGCATAAAGTCCGTTGTTAGGGATGGCTTTACATGGTCATGCTGAAGATGAATGGGCCAGTTACTATAAATTCCAACTGACAGCAGTAATCCAGGTCCTGAGGTTCAAGCAGGCAGGTTAGGTCATCAGCATCCTGAAAGGACGGTGCCCTCACCAGTATCATTGCTCCCTATACTGTAGTTTTGCTAAGATGTCTCATCAGGCTACAATTTAGTATGAGGATACCATAAAAGAAGTATGTTAATCAAATGTATTGAAGAATTTTGTGGCTTGATTAGTTCCTATATATATCTTAAAATCCAGACTATATTTATTGTACACTTAATCATTCATCCCTTTAAATATAATAGAACAACTATGTTATAAGCCACAGAAACATTGTGCTATTCCAGAACTAGATAGTGGTGATGGTTGTACAACAATGTGAGTATACTTAATGCCACTGAATTGTATACTTTACAGTGATTAAATTGGTAGTTTTATGTGTATTTTACCATAATAAAATGTATTTATTTAAAAAATCATGCCACATTCAGACATGTAAAAGATAAGTTGGAATCTGTTTCTGATGGCTTTTGATGGCTTCCAGATTGTCCTCTGTGTGGTGGAAAGGATACTTAACTATTCATCATTGTTTTCCTGGTTTATATCAGATAATATTATAAAACTGATATTTATGCATATCATGACAAATAAATAAATATTTGCACGTATTTCTTTTTATTCATAAAGTAAATATCCATTGAACCCTTACTATAGATGAGGTACTGTACTATTCTAAAGGACATGAAACACACTTCTACCACGTGACACATTCTTACAGAGCAGGTACAAAGGCATTTGGAAACACAGGCAGTAGGAGGAAAGTTATGCATGAGGCTGCTTTCAAGTGATCATGATTTATTTGGGGAAGTACATTGAGTATGAAAACATTCATGGCTTTAGGTGAACTTGGATTTCATGAGTTCCCGGTACTGTACTACTAATACAGAACTGATTTATATAGACCCAGGAAAAATGCAAGCATATTGCTTAGATTTGGTCACCAAATTAGGGTTCGAACCTAATCTAGTTAGCAAGGTCACAATTTTCTGATTTCCTTATATTGTGGATTAGCCAACAGTCAGGCTATCCAGGACGTACACACTCAGGCATTAAAAGGACTAGCTCTGTGAATGTGGGTGAGTCTTTCACTTTTCTGAACTTTGAAATGATGGTAGTAGATTAGACACTGCAATGATAATGTTTATCATTGGTATGATTTCTTGATTTTTCCATGAGGCACAATACTTTGGATACGAGAACTTGGAAAAATGCTTGATAAAGCTAAATGTTTCTTTAAGATTAATAATAATAAAAAAATCAGTACTGCTGCATCTGGAAAATTGAGTGCCAAGGGATAAGTAGTATCTAATAATTAATAAAAAGTGGTTGTGAAGCATTTTGCAAATATAAAATGCCAGATAATTTATAAATATTTAAACAGTTATTAAATTTAATATGAATATTACATAGATACCATTTTGATTTCCTATGCCACTTTATTGCCTCAGAGTGCTTGGCTGATATTAATTATATTACTGTTGTTATTATTGCTGTTAATTGTATGGTTTCTTGAGGGGTATATCCCAGGTAAAGAGGAAAGAGAAAAAAGAGGTGACTAATGAGTTATACAACTTTATTACTAGAAGAGAATATTCTTTTCTGTGACAGTGTTTGAGATTTAAGTCACTTAATTGCCTGGTTTGTAGGTTTCTGTTTTCTCTTAAATCTGGTTTTTACTTTGCTTCCGCTGATCTTGGTTGCTAGATTACAAACTTCTCCAAGTCACAGGTTTTCTATTCATCTTTGTATTCCTCCAAAGTTTCTCAGTCTCTTGCCCTAATTGACTGCTTAAAAAAATACTTGCTAAACCTTGAAGGGGAGGAAAGCTAACACAGTGAATGTTCATTCCCAGTGCTTCCCACCTCACAGCCCAGGCAATCCTTACACCCTCACAGGCAAGCAAGAGTCACGGGCCCACATGAGAGATGAAGAAACTGATATTAAGTCAGACCAACTAGAGCACTAAATTTACCCACCTAGTGGATATGGACTCAACTCTATGTGATGCCGAAGTGCCTACTTTTTCTCATTACTTAATACTACCTCCCTAGAAACTTACACCAATTAGTAAAAAGATGGAGTTGTTTGGGACAAGAATTTATAGGGAACTATCACATCTTTTAAATATCATTCTTAATTGAGTTTTTAAAAAGGCTTTGGAAACTTGACTAAGGAAAAGAAAAAAAGAGTAAGAGAAAGCAGCAATGAAGAAAAAAGAGGGGAAAACAATAAATCAACCCAGAAAAGCAAGAAAAATGTTTAAATAAAAGAAATGCCATGAACACTCCTTTGTAGAAAGGACAACAGACCAGAACTCATATAGCACTTCAAGGTATAAACTCATGTAGAGTGGGGAGGGATGATCAGAAATAGAATTTACCTAATACCCTGTGGGCTTAGTTGTGGAGGTGTGGTGGAGTCTATAAGCAAAACCACAAAGCAAGCACATGAGAAAGTAATTGGCTTTGCTGATAAGAGGCTAGGAAGAGAGCTGGCTGCAGGTGGGCCCAGCGATAAGCAGAAAGTATGATGCTGGGGAGACTTGATTGGAATAGTTTAATAAAAGCATGTGACTGCTGCCAATTAGAAGCTAAAAGCAAAATATGATTCTGCTGCTAATTTTGCATCCAAGTAGAATTATACAGTGATTAGGCTAATAGAATGGCATTGGAAATCTGTAGGCATTGCATTGGAGACTCACTATCTAGCAAGCAGCTGAACAGAAGCAGTAAAGCATCACTATCTCCACCTTACCTGGCCTATGAGATGTTCATGCAGAAACAAGCTTGTGCAGAGGCAGTTTGAGAGGGGGAATAGAGGATTCCCAAAGTGCTTAGGAAAAGAAGCTAACTTCAAGACCTTTGTCCCAGTGGGTACTTAGGTTCGTGGGAATTACATACCTCTGGATGCCCAATACTCAGAGAGATTTTTAAGGGAGTCTACTAATTTTTCTTCTACAACCTGCCAAGCGTCTGTAGGAATCCTGTGCCTAGTAGACGGAGACTTATGGAGGAACAGCTTAGAAACAAACCCCCTGTGTGAGATGAAGCCTTAGTATTTTAAGTCAGGGTCTTGTGTGCGGGGGTGGTTCTCTAAGGTCACCCTCTGCTCCAACTCCTGTGTATAAGAAAGGAGGGGAGCACTGCACAACATAGAGATAAAGTGGTGTCCAAGAGTACATATAAATGATCCACCTGATTGAAGAAACAGGATGTTCTCTTCTATTCTTTGGCGCTGTGATGGCTCCCTGTTCCCCCGACTCCCACCACCTCTCTCTTCTGCCTCATCCACACTGGGACTTGGATTAAAGGCTGATTTACATCTGTTATGTGTCCTAATTTCCCAAGAGTGTATGAATGAATTTACAACAAAGGAACTCTCCTTTTATTTCCATGAAATGTGATGCGTGGTGTCATTCAGCAGCTAGTGACATGTGGGCTGGCAATAATAAGGTCTTGCCTTTTGAAATAATGTGAGAACAATCCATGTTTAACTGTTCTTTCTATTCAAATTAATTCAGATATTGAAATTATATTGCAGAATATGTGAATTCTTAAAGCACCATGGAACCTAAGGTGGCAGCATGGTAGAAGGAACCACTGTTTTTTTTTTTTGGAAAAAAACTGGTTAGCTGGTACATAAAGTACAGCATGATACAAACTACAACCAACCTATAGCAAGGCCCTCAGCCTCCTGAGGTTCACGTAATAAGGACAGCTCGTTTCTCGGCCTCATTCTCCAAGCCATGCTAACACCAACTTAATTCGCATTCTATATGTTTGAATCCAAGTATGCAGGTCAAATCTGCTATTTTTTCCCTGAGGTGATAATATTTGCTTGATTTGGAAACACCAAAGTAAAAACCTTTTCACCTGTTAAACAAATATTATCAAATTTCTTCTACTTTCACATCTCAAGAAAACTCTTTTTTTGTTTGTTTTTTAAGACAGAGGGTCTGATCGTTGGCTCAAATTTCTTTGGCTCAATTTTACTGACGAGCAACAGAGGTGCACGACACACAAGCACCATATTCAAGCCCTTGAAGTGTTTTAAGAAACTAAATCTTTGAGTCATTATAATACTGATTTTGCTGATTTTTTTTCATTGATTCAGTATAATTGAGAAGAAAGCTAGTTTGGTTAATTAATAAGATCACGCTGCTAAACAAAGGCTTATTGAAAGAATAAGTAAATGAATGAATAAATGATGATGCATGCACATAATGAATATTCAGATCATACAAATTCAAATGAGTACTGTTATACCTAATTCTCAATTTTCTATCCTATAGAAATAACATTTGTAACAGTTATTTCCTGGGTATATGTGCATTCTTCTAGAAACTTTCCCATATATATGGTGGACAGAATAGTGGGCCCCCAAAGATGCTGATGTCCTAATCCCCAGAAACTATGAATGTGTTACCTTAAATGGTAATAGGGACTTTGCAAATGTGATTAATTTAAAAATATTGAGATGAAGAGATTATTCTAGATTATCTGGGTGGGATCAATTAATCACAAGGGTCCTTATTAGGAGACAGCTGAATAAGGGTCAGAAAAATTTGAAGATGCTACGTTCTGGCTTTCAGATGGAGGAAGGGACCATGAGCCAAGGAATACAGGCAGCCTCTAGAAACTGAAACAGGAAAAGAAACCCATTCTCCTCTAGAGCATCCAGAAGGAAGACAGTTTTGCTAACACCTTGATTTTAGCACAGGGAGACCCATTTCAGACTTCGAACCTCCAAAACTATAGGATAATATACATGTGTTGTTTGAAGCCACTAAATTTGTGATAATTTGTTATAGCAACAATAGAAAACAAATACAATTCACATATAACAGTCTAAGATACCCATCACAGAAATAATTCAATTGATCATCATCCACCCTAGGGTCAGGCCAGTTAAATACAATAAGAATTAGAGAATGGGGGAGAAACTAATATTTGTAGTACTTGCTCTGTGGTACAAAATAAGCCCTTTACTGGTATTAACCCTCTTGACTCTAAATATCATACCAGTTTTACAGGTGACAGAACTAAGACATAGTGGGGTTAAATGACTGTGACACTCTTAACCTGGCATACATTAACATCTTATATATGACATATGACCCATTGTGCTAACATTCTTTATCAGGTGTGGCCCTTCAACTACAACCTTTTTAATATTTGCATGGCATGTGTGTTGCTTGCTCTTTTGTAAAGTTTCTTATTCTGTCACAATTGTCCCTCTGAAATTTTCCCATTGCTGATAGTCCCTCTTAATCTTCATGACTGTGTCAGAGTTGGTATCTCCACAACCCACCTCAGCATGCAGAAAACATAGCGGGCAGAATCAGGGTTCTATCATGTCCATGTGCTATGAAATGCTTTCTACAATCTGTTACACCAAAAATAGTGAAGTCCTAATTCAGGTTGAGTAGAAGGCTGGATGCCTAGCCACTGAAGCAAGTTAGTGTGGACAAAATTAGGTTGCAGACACAAATCTGAGTTAGAACATATCAAACATTTAAAAACAAACAAAAACAATATGTTAAAGGAATAAGAATGGGCTTTAAATTAATTCTTCACTTGATTGTAAGATCCTTCACAGTAGGGACTAATCTTAAATTCCATTTTAAGTCCCTAGAAGCTAGTACAGTTGTTTAAACTTAGGAGAAGTTGATTAAATGTTCATTGATTGGCTATATCATCTATAATAATATCTCATGAATTTTGTTTCATTGCTGGGGGAGACTCTTCTGGAGGCTCTGGGATTTCTTCCCACTAGTCTTGAAAATATAGATCTATGACTGTCTCATCCAACAGTTTGAAGTTTGGCAATCTACTTTTGACATTTTCCTTCTTATTAACAATGCAGAATGTTGGCATGTCTACAGAGCTTAATGTTGCACCCTCAGAATCTTCTAGAACATAGCAGACTGTTCAACTTGTTTTTTAAAGGAGTAATAAATAAACTAGGAAAAATTAGATCCATGATAGATATAAGCACTGTCACAGGATTCAGAAAAACAAAACCGCCACAGGATTCTGAACCAGAAATGACTGGAAGAATGTCCCTCTAAAATATAAGCTCTTTCTTACAAATCAACAAAAATTACAGAAAGTTAACAAAGATCTTTAATATAAAACTTCTTTTAGATAAAAATATCCACAACATTCAAACCCTAAAAAAGTATTAGGGAATGAACAGGAGACTAAACCAGATCCTGCTCTTAGATGACTTTTATAACAACTGAGACAAATTTTCTAAAAATAAATGTCTATTATCTATCCCTGGCTTTAAGATCAACAAAAACAACCCATGTAAACTGCTGGAAAAGAAAAACTTCCATAGATTACACATAGATCTTATGTCCAATCTCTGAAAAGTCTTCCTCGCATCCACAGGAAGGAGTCACTGCCACAGAGCAGATACAGGTCAAAGGCTGAGTGAACCAGAAGGCATGAGAGACCCTTAAGATGGAGAGTTTGGTATCCTAAAGGGAATCAGTCAATTTCACTGAGGGACGGTAACCCAGATTCAAAAAGGGGGATTGCAGGGTAAGGGTGATGAAGGCCCATTTCATTCTTCCTGCCCCTTGGTATTCTCCCGTTCCCTCCTGGATTTTCTCTTTCAGTTTGGGTCCTACTGTCTTTCTTCTTTTGATCTGCTTTCCTAATCCACTCCTCTCTTTTCACCTTTCTCTTCTTCCTTCATGTTCATGCATAACTTTACTGTCTGCTTCTTTCTTCCTATCGAACTGGCTGAACAATGAGCTGGTGACAGTGAGCTGAAGCATATTTTTATTACTTTATATTTATGGAATAGGTCTTAAGTTCTTTGCTTTTCATTTTGTTAATGGGCAAGTTGGATATTTTATGAATCTTTTTCCTCTCTGAAGTTTGTCCATTTTAAGTTCTTAAATGATATTTTTCTGTAAATTGTTTTTCAAAGACAGGGTTGCCATCCTGGAGTCAACAGACCCTCTCCTGTGCCGACTTTTCTTCACTTGCTTCACAGACACATATGCGATCCGGTGGCCCCTGTATTTCAAGAGGCAAAGCAGAATGTGGCTTCAAATAGAAGCAGTCATTTTGTTAAAATGCACAAAGGGCAATTGTGAAATTTTGTTTGGTGGATGTGATTTAATTTCTCACTGCTGCATTGATGGAATATAAAGGTGAAAGTTATTTTACTGATGTGTTTTTCCTTTAAAATAACTTTCGGTGTTTAATGGTAATGTGAAAACATAATACATATTTTTGACTCCATTTAGATTTTTGTTACCGACAAAAATAAGAAATTCATTGATGCCCAAAAATATCTCTTTATGATTCAGGTAATATCGTGTAGAATAAATCAGCATGAATTTCAAACTCTTGAAAGCATTAAAGACAAAGGCCTTCTATTCCAATGGGAATGTAGAAAATATGAATAAATCATAATGTTCTGATCTTAAGGTATTACTAGAGGTCAAGTGGACTTCAAGCTATGTGGCAATTTCTTATCTGGGTATTTTAATAGAATTTCTTTTCTCTTAAGAAGGATAAAAATTTTGCATCTTGTATTATTTTCAGATGAGGGATACTCATTTGAATTAATATCAAGATGCATCCCACGCAGAATTTTAAAAAATCATCAATCTGCCATCTTATCCACATTATTTTGTACCTTCAGGCTCTTGATGTAGTTTTTATGAACAGGATTCAAATAAATTGGCTCTTTTTCCTTGGTGGTTTCTTTAATTACTTTGTTATTATCCAAGGAACTGGTTTAATTTAAATGAACACTGTGTTCCTGCTACTACTATCCAGAGAAAACACAGACTCAGAACATGCTGTTTTGTAGTTAAAGTGTATGTCTTTGCATGGGGATGCCAGAATCGGGCGGTTCAATGGCAGCTTCCTATTTCATATAAACAGCAAATCCAACCTATCTTGTGAAATCATTGACTCCCCCCAAACTCCTATTCATCTCACTAGATACAAAGAATAAATATATAAATGAATGAAATGCTTTAATTAAATATAATAGCATTTCACTCAAGACAAACAACTCAGCAAATTTTAAATATTTCTTTTCTCCCCCAACTATCTTTCTAGGAGGTACATTTTAAAACCAATTACGGGCGGAATTTATCATGACTTATCCAATACTCCACCCAACCTCCCAGATTTTGACATTGCATCAAAGTCTTGTTAAACATTTATCTGTAACTGAGATGTTTGCAAAGGTGCAGAATTCCTCTTCCCCTCTGTAGTTCCCATCCAATGAAAGAATATTATAAATTACAAAGGAACCTAATATGTATAAATATATACACACACACGCACATACGTACAAACATTAGTATGCCATAAAGCATTTTACAGACACCATGAAAATATAAAATTGTATTTCATTTCCTGAAATAGTTACAGTTTTCAACCCCAGCTCCATCTCTTTAACTAAAGCCATGTGTGAGAAAAGCAAGTTTAATCTTTGGAAACACTCTATTTTGGGCTATTGACTGAGACCCTACAGAAATCATGGTTTTTCTCTTGTTGCAAACAGAACGGAGAACAGATTTTCACATCTACTAGGGAATAAGCAAGAACTGGTGCAATTGGAGAATTCTTTACCTGTAAACAAACAGCAGTTTAATACTTTGCTTCGTTTTACTCTTTTCACCTGAGAATTAATATCTCTGTCATACAATAGAGCCTTATTTTTTTAATGTGCAAAGAAGTAAACTAAAACATGACCGTTTGTCAGAGGTGACAGCAAAACTTGTGATACCAAGGGCTGGTATGTCTCCTTAAAGTGGTGGCATAGAATACTGTATATGTGACTATTTGAGAGGAGAAACATTGTTACTATTTCCAAAGGAGTGTGTATGTTTCAGCATCAAACTAAAATTATAGTAAGGGGCCTGTTTCCTGGAATCAAATATGCCTACATTTAAATTTTTGCTTTCCCTGTTGCTGTGTGACCTTAGCTCCTCTCAGCCTCAGTTTCCTCATTTCTAAAATGGGAATAAAAATAGTGTCTATTTTTGGGGGGTGGTATTGCAGGAATTCAATGTGCAAAAACATGCAAAAACCTTAGCATGGCTCTTGGCATATAAATGTTCAATGTCATCACTAATAGAGCAGGGTGAGAAAATTTCCCTGGTCTCCTGAAGCGGACTGTCTGCTGTTACCCCATGCATTCTCCTAGCTAGTGTTTCTCCAAATATGGTTCTTGGAATACCTGCAGCTGACTCTCTTAGAGAACTTGTAACAGGAGCAAATTTTTGGGCCCCACCCCAGACACCAGAATCTCTAGCAGTCAGGCTGGGAATCTGAAAACCACTGCCCTTAATGAGGTCAACTCTCAGCCCATTCTCCAAAGCATTTGACCCTGACACAAAGCTCACTTGATTCAGACAGCTACAGTCATTACGGATCCCTGCTGAGTCTCTTCTTATACAGGTACTTATTCAGGTACAGAGTTAATGAGGAAGCAGTGTTAATGGAACAAACTCTGCTAAAGTGTATACTGTGCTCAGAAGCCCCTGTGTGTTTTTCTCTCACTGGTCTTTCGCTAGGTTATTTTATATACCCATGTCTTTTTCTTTCTCTGCCTGGTAAATTCTACTAATCCTTCAAATCTAGCTCAGAGCCCACATCCTCAGGGAAAACTGCCTGACCGCCTTCCTCTTTCCCATTTTTGTATTCCTACACCAAATAGCATCTGTAAAAGTCCTCTGGCTATTAATCATTGCTGTACCTTGTTTGCACTGTTCTCTAAAGCTTACATTGTTACTTGCTCATGTCTCCTGCTAATCTCTTGTCTCTCCACCTTTCTCATGGGGATATAAATCTCTTAAAGGCAAATGCCCTATTTTAGACTTGTTACACTTCTCAATTGTCCTCACGTATTCAGCACAGAACTTTGAAGTTTATTTTCTGGAAGAATCTATTGAATGAGTAGGTGTGGGTCCCACTTCAGGATTTCTTTGCAAGTATAAGAAATAGAGGTCTTGAAGTTTAGTCTGATTAATCTTAGCAATATCAGGTAGGACAGTCAGATATCATATGCCTCCTGATACGAGAAAATAGGAAATCCACGGTATCACCTACTAAATATTCTTGCTTAAAACTTTGAACCTGAATATAAGGTCTCTAGATCTAACTACCGGTTAGCAGAAGAGATAGAAAATGGAGTAACAAGTTAAGCACTACCATCCAAAGCCATCAGTCAAATTCAGAGTGGGAAATGTTGCTGGACAAATGATGACTCCATGCCATGGATAAAAGAAGGGGTCAGGTCATTGTTAGCCAATAAACGGGCATTAGAGACATGACTATGTAACTTTGAGATAATCAGGGAAATTTGAACGTAGACTGGATATTTAAATGAAATGAAGTTACTGTTTAACTTTTAGGTGTGAGAATGATAGAGTAATGATATTTTTAATGCCTTCATCAGATAGATATGCATACTGAAACATTTATTAATATAAGTTAGATGGACTACTTTAAAATATATCCCCGGGGGTGGGTATAGATAAAACATGATTGGCAAAGTGTTGAGAACTGCAAAAACCTAATGACACCTACATGGGGGTTTATGACACTAGTCTCTCTACTGTTGTGTATCTTTGAATAATAAACATTTAAAAATACTTAGGCAGAAAAACACTAGTCTTTTCTGAAAAATACTTCATACCCATCTTTTGAAATAGGAGAATAAAAATGCTTATCTTAAATATAAAAAAATTGCTTTTAAAGTAGTGAGAATTTTTTAAAGCTTCCATTTGGAATTTATTATTTATGTATATATTTACACGCTGATTTCTTCCACAAAGGATTTGAGGAGGAAGTTTTTGGAACAGATATAATTGCTACGGAAAACATTGTTTATGCATTCGTTCATTTAGGTCACTTGGAGGAGGCTGCAGCACCAGAGGTCTCTGGCTGCATGTACAAAGAGCAGAAGATAATAATCTAAGGGACCCCCTCACCTGGATGATTCTCCCATGTCAATCAGGCAAAAGCTTGATTGAACAGATGGGCCTTAAGCTGTGCCCTGAAGGCCAGCTGATTGTGTCAGAGCAGAGGGCAAAACAAATGGAGTCATATGCCCTTCTTGCAAGATCTTTTCTTTTTGGCAGAAGCAAGTAAGCAAAGTACGGGTGTTAAAGCCTGGTTGACTGATTAAATATTTATTCAATTGCTACCTCCAAAAATAATTTGAAATAGTGGCACAGATATTTATTCCCAGGTTCTCCTGCCCCAAATCTGGGAGTGTAAATGTTGGGGAGGGGTGGTAAGACATCTGGCCACAGGAATGCCTGAATCAACTACATAGGTGCAACTGGAAAGCCGAGATCCTTCTATGCACTGTGGAGCACGAGAAAATGCTTCAAATGTTGAGAGTTAAGATAAGATTGAGCCATTTCCTAAAGGAAACAGAATCTAAACTTCATTTATTTTCCATAAATCCAGGGAGACAGCACTGAGTGGCTACTATATTAGAATGAACCATTTGAAATTGCTGCTATTTGGCTATGTTTGACATAAAAGAATAGCAATTTTATATGGTTCAATTTAATAACTCAATTGTCAGATGCATTGTGGAGTGGCAGTAGAAAGGGGGAAAAAGAGAAAAAAGATATGATAAATAAAAGAACTGATGGGAAATAATCACTGATGATAGGAGGTAAAGAGGACTAAGTTTGTTTGCTTGGAAGCTGGTACCTGGGAATATTATGAAATCATTAATAGAAATCAGAAAAGAAGCTAGGATTGGGAGGTGGGAGATACTAGCTTTATCATAGACATATTGAGCCACAGATGATAACAAACATTTAGATAGAAATGCCCATTAGGCAGTAGGAGAAATAAAAGATAATAATTTTAAAAAGAGATCACAACCAGAAATAAAGCTAGCTGCCAAATGTATACACAGTTAAATACGTGTAAGTATATATCTTCATCAGGGAAAGAGTTTAATAAGAGAGCAGAGACCAAGTACTAAAACCTCACGGGCTGCAAGAGGAATTCAGAGAAATGGATTAAGAAAAGACTCAAAGAGGCCAGAGAACGCCACATGTCATGGCGGCCACTGAAGTGATAGCTCATAACACAGAACTTCTGTGGGAAATCCCAGTGGTGTGAATGATACAGTGCAATGCTTCCACTGACTCCTACCCTTATACTCTTACACATAGTTTTTATTTGTTCACATGAGGAATATAGTACATTCAGAATGTTTCAGCTATGGCAATGGGGTTTCCTGGAACCGTTCTTAAAACAAAAAGTATTCCTTTTCTCTCTCTTTAATTTTTACATTCTGTCTGGACTTTAAATGCCGTGTTTTGTTTTGTTTTGTTTTTTTTCCTTATGAGTGTCTTAAATCCTACGACAAGTAGCATGATGCCAAATGGAGTTGCCAAGAGCACGTAATCCCAGCCCTGACCTGCCTTGGTTTGGAACTTGTCTGGCTGTAGACTAAGCAGAGCCAGTGCAGTGTAGTGTCTGCAGCGTCCTAAGCATCTGTGTCTAAATAGTGTAGTCTCAGCAAAACTCCTGTGACCATCCCTGTGTCAAGGAGTTCCCATAAGTTAGAGAAAACAGAGCTGCTGTGTTAGCGCCCTTTTTTCCAGCCCTTGAAACTACTGAGTCCTGCAAAAGATGCACATTTTGAAGATTCCCTAGGGTTTTATCATGATTTGGAGAGATGCCATTGTTTATGTTGTCGCTGATAATCTGAAGTTTTCCCTATTTAGACTCTAGCTGCCAGGACTCAGGAGGAAAAGAGAGAACAGAGGAGGAAGACTTTGCTTTCATTTAACTTGACCTCCAATCACAAAAAGGCCCAGCATGTTTTCCTGAGCAACTCAAGCTAGTTTTTCATTCCACCTGACCTCCCAGTAAGAAAGGCTTCTTGTTGAACACCTGGGCCCAGCCCCAGCAGTTCTGGGCCGGGTCCCAGCCCTGGCACAACTCACAGCTGCACGTGTCCTGATCTCTGTTCTCCTTTACCTGAATATAACCATCGAACTAAAGAGGGTGAGTGGAATAAGGAGCCAATAGACCTTACAGGGTCTGTGGTCTTTGGGATGCCTGGAGATTGTGTTTGCCTAATTAGTCCTGCCCCACTACCGGTGTGGATAACCCAGGGGGCATCATGGTTGGCGTGGCAAAGTTAATGGATGATCTGTCTTGAAAACTTGATCACTGAGGAGCAGCCGCAGCTCCAGCTGGAGGCTGAGTCCCTGGTACAGCCTCTCTGCACTTTGCCTCACACTTCTTGAGCCTGCACAGTAATCCCTTCCGCAGAAGCCTTGAGCTTCTTTGTTCCGCAAAATATAAGCAATTCCTCATCTTTTCTCCCTTATGCTAAGCCCCCATGCCCTGCAGCTGGCTAAATTTGGAACAGGCACCATATCTGAGAGAGTTCCAAGATCCTGAAAAAAAGAAACCTTTAGACCCCACTGGCCACATAGACAACAGAGAATTAAACACCATTTAGCTTCAGGCCATGCCTCTGATAACTGTTCACTATTCCAGTGCTGGACACAGTGAGAGAGGGCCTCCCAGATCAACAGCACCCTGGGATCCCACGAATAGGGGTAGCTTGGAAAGTTCTTTTCTGTGGATTCTGAGCTTTGTTGGAATCTTGCTATTGTGGCTTCTCCAATCTTGCTTGTGGTTGTGATGGTGACTGATGAGCATATCACACAAATGCCACATAGGTCCTGGGGCAACTCTGAAGGTAGTAAGTCTCTGTCCAGATGACAGAGGAAAAAAAAATGGAGCCATGTATGTCTATGGGCAGCACTATTATAAGAATTTTCTACTTATTCAGTCTGCCAACATTTATTGAATACCTGCCCTGTGCCAGGTACCAGTCTGGTTTCTGGGGATACTATAGGAAACTAGATAGAGTGCTTTTCCTGAAGGAGCTTTTACAGTCTAATGGGAAAAGCAGCCATGTGTCTCATACTTTCTGCCATCCCATGTCCATTATTCCAGAAAAACCATTTATGGGAAGTGGAAGCAGGAAAAGGAGTGGCTCTGGTTTCTCAACTCACAAAGGAAAACAATCCTCCGCTTAGTTTTACTCTAGCAGACTGTCTGGAACTTCAGTTCCCAGGATAATTCATCCTGCAATTGCTGTGGCCAGCCTGTCACTTGCATTTCTGCCCTGTTATCTATAGCGTTCAGGTGATGAAATAGTAAGTCCAAGCACAGCATAACGGCTGTAAGAAGGGACTCTCAGCATATCCTCAGTCATGAGGAAAATAGAACTGAAATAGTCGATAATCTTTAGGTATCTGAGAACTCAACTCAAATTGATAAGGACAAAAAATTGCTTATTAGCAAATATAACTGAAAAGAATAGAGGCAGCATGATTCAGTCATAGTTGGGATAGGGGGACTTGAAAATGTTACCAGGACTCAAAATCTCTGTATCTTTTTGTTGTATACTCCTCTGTCAGCTCCATCCTCAGAGAAGTTCCCCAGGCAATTGGAGGCAAGATGGCTGCCAGCATCTCCTGCCTCGTGGCCTCCCAGTGCCAAGTCCCGAGAAAAAGAGAGTCTCCCTCACCCACCCCCAGCAATTATTTGAACAAAAGTGCCAAGCCTTTCTCTTACTGGACTAAGTTGGATCACATTCCCAAACCTGAACCAATCACTTTGGCCAGGGTCTTCTAAAAGAAAGTGAGGGTACCATTTTCAGAAGGAGGAAGGGGAAATATTAGTTAGCTAGGAAGAAAAAACTCACAAATGTCAACTTTGATAAGCTATATTGCAAAGTGGGTTTTCTGCTTTCATTTTATTTCCAAAAAGCAGAAAAATATATTCATCTATATGAATAATATGTGAGGTGTTCCTACAATTGGACAAGATTCATCCAAAGAAAAAGTAGGAATAGCCAATATTCCAAAATTCATAATATACTTTTAGAAACACAGAATTGGAGGACAAAAGAGGAGATGGAAGTTGAGGACAGAAGGCCTTGGTCCTAAGAAGAACAGGGTACCTGTGGTAGGTTACTTCAAAGGGCTCTAGGCAAGGGTCCAGTGAACTAAAGGGGTGTGCCTGGTAAGGCCGAGTCTGCTGACGAAGCCTAAATGTCAGAACTGGATCATAGCATTGACACTGACTTAGGCAAGAGTATGACGAGGGGCAGAAAACCAAAGAGCGAAGTTAGACTTCCTGAACCTCCATGTGACAAGATGGTTCAAATGACAAACGGCTGTAGGGACAGTAAAATTGAAATGGTTGGTTTACTGCACATATGCTGGAATAAAAAATACATTTCTTATCAAACTCTGAATCCAGTTTTTCTTGACAGTATACTTCTAAACAGGAATCATAGGTCTGGGTCTTTGTAATTGTTGGGAAATGGACTTATAAGACTGGGTCCAAGTCTATAAAATTTTTCTGGTGGGAAATTATCACTCTTGCTTCTCTCAGTGAGAATATAACTAGAAACAAATATTGGTACCGGGAGGTCAAGTGGGACCTATTGGCCTGTCAGAGAAGTGCAGAGCCCTAGTTCCAGGCAGACACTATATAAGCTGTGGTAAGAGGAAATTTCCTGTATAGCCTCTGGAATGGTATTGTTGAGGCAGCTGCCACTTGAACTAACAATAATTCTGAGGAATTAAACTCCTGGCAGGGGAGGCGGCCACCTGTCCCAGAGTCCTGCACTGGCCAGACCTTTTCCTGTTAGCAGGCTTTGCAGTGCCCCTTGCTCTTTGGTATCTCGGACAACTCTCAGCAGAGTCTAGACCCCCAACCACCCATCCTTCTCTCAGGCTCTCCGCCACCTCTAAGAAATTCTGGGTCCACTACTCCTCAAAAGTCTCGTAGCTGGAAGACTTGGTTAAGCCCCAAATTCTGTACAGCACAGGGACCCAAGTGCAAATCGAAATGTTCCATGAATCTGAGGCATTCAATATCATCCAAAGCATATCTTTAAACTAAATTTTAAAAGTGCAACTTTAGGTTGCATTAGGGTGCTATATGGCATGATAAAGTCATTCAGAAAATATATCCTGAATAAAGAAAAAATTATGACAATATTACTGATAATACAATTTTAACAGAATTTCTCTCACACATAAACACACAGACACACACAGACACGCACACACTATTTATTTCTACCAAACAGCCTCTGCCCTACACAACATCAGGAAGCAGAACCACAATTTCCATTGCAATTTTGACTGTCATCTCTTGGGCACAAGCTCTGATGAGAGACACCACCCATTCAGCCCAGGAACGGATTCCCAATTCTCCAGCCTCATAAAAATATAAAGCTGATAGCAAACTCGAACCTGCTCAAGCAGATTGGATACTGAGCTCTCCCTGAGGTTAATTTCTGAAGCTTTGACAAGGCCTCAAGTCTATATTTCTCTTTAAGATCCATTGCCATGAATCACCTTGAAGAACTGTTTTTCCTCCATACAGATATAATCTAAAATGAAAAATGAAGTGCACTTTAGATCTGTATGCCTATGAAACTGTTTATCCCCCATTTATAATTCAGGAGAAGGTATTTTTCTGAAGTTTGAGAAATATTTTTGGTAGTAATTCTCCTGTGTCACTCTCCCCAGAAACCGAGTTCCTTTGTGATTCGCACAGTCACTGGAGAAGGAACAAAAGGGAGGGCTCTCAGGAGCCTCAGGTCTGACATTCACTCAAGGGGTTTGTCATCTGGTTTGGGAAATAGTCAATTATGTTTGCAGAGTTGGAGAAATTTTTTAAAACTTCAATTAAGCCAGCAGCAGGTAATGAAAATTCAAATGTAGTTCACCAATTTACAAGGTTAAATACCAGAGTCATTATGTAACCTGTCAAATGAGGAGATCACACCTTTCTTTTTTTCTTTATCAAGAAGTTATACAATTGAGATTCTCTAAAACACTTTCTTTTTCTTATTTTTGATCAGAAAAATTGGAGCATCATCTTGCCCTGAGTAAAACTAAAGCATCGTCTCATCTACAATTGTTTGGTAGACTAGGCAAGTGTGTGAATAGACAGCAAAAGCTTGGTTTTGTGGCCTAATTATTGCTATCTATTTATGTACATGACTACACTCTACCATCATAGCCTATAAATTAAAATAAAATTTTCTAGTTTCTTAAATAGTAGGTACCTCCAAAGTAAAAAAATGGGGTTTCAAAATATGACAAGCAATCCAGATTAACTCCATGTCATAGTTACAAGGAGATTTCCTAAGCATAGTTACAAGGAGATTTCCATAGCATAGTTTCTGACATAGAGTAGTCATTCAGCAAATATTTGTTGAATAGTTGAGCCGCAGAAGTCTGATGTGTCTAGGTGGATACGAAGGACCCGCTAAGGGTATATTCTCAATGAAGCACTCCAGACAGGATTGATGAAAGCTGAGTGCGGAGGCAAGCCTAGGAATCACATGGGGAGAATCCCAGGCTCAAGGTCCCAAAAAGGAAGGCATTTGCTCCCATTAGAGTAGCTCTAATTTTATCTAGTGTGATCTGAGGAATTGAGGGCTGCAAAAGAAAGAAGGTAGAACGGCTCCTTCTTCACCCTTGCTAAAGGAGGGATTATAAAAGATACTTTTCGTTGTGCAAGGGCATGAGGGAGCCTTGTGTTTGGCTCTTTTCTGGCAAACACTGGAACAGCCAATGTCCTCCCCATCCTACTCAGATGGCAAAGAGTACGACAAGGGCCATTTTGGAACCAGGAAAGAACAGGATGCCTTCCCTCACTCACAATCTTCCTTTCATGTTCTTATCTATACCCATCAAAAAGTAAAAACCAGACTTACAAAAATGCACACAATTTAAAACCTAGCCTGTGAGAGCTGCTATGTCTTAAAATTTCCAGGAAAAAAAATGCAATTAGCTATTTGTTACCACTTTGAGCATTTAATTTTTGACTGAGGCATAAACCCTGCATAAAGAAAGCTTCTGATTTCTAATAAGTAATGACTAGACTCTCATTAGCTATTGATATCCCTAAGTCTTACTTGCTATGCTGTAAAAAGCAGATAGAGTTCTCCTATAACCATAATCTGTCTTCTAGGCTCACTAAGGCGTGAGTTTGACAAATGATAGTCATATAAAAAAACCTAAAAAGAGCCAAATAAGAGAATAGAAATCAGAGGATTAGCTTTTTTTTGGAAGTGATCTGGGGCAGAGATATTTTCTGACATAAACCTAGAAAAAATGCCTCCTTTAAAGGACTCAAATCGTGGCCATAGACATTTAGATTAAGGTTCCAGTGTGCCTTATCTCTATTTCCTGGTCACTTGTTCTAGTAGCTTGCTTTGTGTGGGTCTAGCTTATCAGAAAAGTGATTTTTACTTTTTATGAATGGTTAATCCTCCTGCTTAACCATTCATAATATTAATAATAATAATACAGGTTTTAATTAGATTGAATTGAAAGCTCTCTTGCTTATCTGTTTAGGGAAAAAGTTGAGGTATGTGGAGGTGTGGGGGTGAGCCAGGAGGTAATGGGAAGTAGGCCCTGCAAAATAAAATTGAAAACATTGGAACCTCAGGAGGTTTCCATTTCAGACCCATGCTACACCAGATTAGTAACGTTCAGCTGTAATGGGACTCAGGAAAGCCACAGCAGCATAAAATAAGATGTGGGCCACTCAGGAAGGGTGGAAATGCTACCATCTAATCACCACGACTGCATAAATGAAACCATGCAACCTCTGTGATGTTCTTACCACCCTCTAGTGTTGTTTTCTGGCAGGAAGGGCTGATACGGGACATGCTTTGAAAACTGTACCACTGTCGTAGAGAGAAAACTGTGGACAAGAAACGTTAGAGCAGTGGGGAGGGGGCGGAGGAAAGAACATCTGAGGGCCATACACGACACTGCAGCAGATTTATTCCTCACTGAGCCTGCTGTTGTATCATTTTACCCTTCCAGAAAATGGAGATGAAGTGCTCTCTTATTATACCTTACCAAGGGAAGCTTCGTACATTAATATAAAATATTTTGAAAATGTCACATAAAATCTATTATAGAAATACAAGATGTTACCAATGATTTTTCTCTAGCAGGAGATACCAGAGGGGAATAACCTCCAACAGAAGTAGAATTGTAGTTTCTAGCCCCCCTTGCTGGACAATCAATGTAAAGACAGCAGTTCCCCAGCCTTCCAGCTGCACAGCAGATGTTCGCGGGGGAGAAGGTTGGGCAGTACAAACTGGTCTGCTCAGCCTCCGCAATCCTCATTCTCGGCCTCCTTTCCAGAGATCCCACTGCGTGCCCATTTCAGCAGAGGGTGTTTAGATGGGAAGACTACCCTGTCTCCTGTTCAAGCAGAGGAAAGAGAAATAATAAAGCTCATCAGAAAACAATAGTATATTCCAAATTTTTTTTTTGAAAGCATGTGCCACGGCATTTTTATAACTTGTCTGTGAAATTTTATAACCACATTCAGAAAAACAAGCTCCACTTGGGTGGATGGCAGCCTTAACACAGTAGAGGGAAAGGGCTGAAGACAATCACATCTAACCAAAACAACAGGGAGCATTCAAGTCGGGGAATGTAATTACTGAGATGGAAATGTGTGGCCGGGACATTGGGCTTTAATAACCCACGTGATCTTATGAGAAGTACCGTCCGATCTTTGATAATGACACTGACACACTCAGAGAAACCAATATGGGATGCTTTTAACAGGGACTCTCCTCTCTCCTCTGCCACCTTCTTACATGTCTAAAAGAGGTTAGTGAACCGAACCTTTGAAGGACGTTTTGAAGGCAGCAGACGCAGCTTGAATGTTGGGTTGTTGTTTTTTAATGGACTTGTCAGCAGCCATTCTCATTTGCGATAGAATTCCTTTTCTCTCTTACCCTTTCTCCCGTTTGTGTTTTCCCAGTGCTGTGCCAACGTTGAATAATTTACAAGGGTAGAAAAAGAAAACTGTCACTATCACAGTCCCAGGGCTCTCCACTCACTCATCTGTCACATGGTCAAATGTCACTGGTGCCATTATTTGTGAGGGGTGAGATTAACGCCACGTAGCTACTTGCCTCCTTTCTTTATCTATTGTTAATGGTACTGAACTCCGATGTATTTTTAAAAAGAGCTGGTTGCCATTTCTGCAACAAATGTCCCACCTAAGGAAATCCAAATAACTGACCTCCCCATTCCATCTCACCCTTTCATCTGTCTTCATCTGTTTCTTCTTATCTGGCATTTCCACCCACAGCATAAAAATACAAATCCAGTTAGAACTGTATTCAGAAGAAATGCCAGTGTTCAAAGTGATCCCAGTCATGTTGGTTCTGTTCCTTATTAGGATAGAGAGAGAGAGAAGAAAAAAAAAGGCCATCCTGGTTGCAATAATAAGGAGTCACAGTGAATCACAGAAGGAGCCGACAAAAGATCTCCTGCACACAGATGGCACTTTGCAGAAGGGAAATCAGAGGCAGGGCTCTCAGAGGAATTACCAAAGTGCAGAAATGCGAGGATCAACATTTTTTTCCTTACCAAGAAGGTAAAATACCAGTATCAATTATATAAAAGAAAAAGAGAAAAAAATACACAAAATTGTAATATACATCTAATTTTAATGTAATAGAGAAAACAAATGTTATATAGTTAGATGCTGACATTAACCCATGCAAATTTATTGCTGTGTTCTAAGCATGGAAGAACTCCCACCCCTGATTAAAGACCAGATTCTATAAACAATGAAAATTTGTTAGAATTCCTATCTTTTGGTATCTCAAGTATGCATATTAAGAAATAATAATAGCTAGTGTATCAATCAAGTACTTAATAAATATTTTGAATGTATTATTACTCTTAACCCTTCTAAAGATTGCTACTATTATTATCCCCATTTTACAGATAAGAGAACTGAGGCACAGAAAGTTTAATTGTTCAAGTAACTGGTGGTGGACCTGAAACTAGTCACTGAGTAGGACAATGAACTTCCATTTGAAAATGTGTATCTACCCAATACTGAAGAATTGGGGAAAGACTGAATTAGTCTTAGGAGCTCCGATCAGGTTAACAGTCTTACAAAGACTACACCATTTGTTTCTGCCTCTCCTTGTTTGAGTGCCAATTGATGGAATTAAATATTTAAGAATTAACTTGCTCCTGGCCTGTTGAGTGAGCTAATTTGAAGTGACTACAATTTATTTGCTTCCTGTTCTTGTTCATGACTTATGATTGGATCTTGGCTCTGGTTCATTAACAGGTAAGCTCCAGGCACAAGTTATCCCATCCCAAGTTGTCTTCTCATCCTTCAGTGTTTCTTTGTGTTTCCTTGTGGTTTGCTTTGGGGGAGACCCTGATATCTTATCTTATATGATACATTAGAAGGATAGATAAAAACACAGAGCTGGCTGTGATCTCATTAGCTGCCTTAAAAGGGCAGAAAGGAATTGAGGAGATCTGCTATCTTATTCACTGCTGGCAGATAAGTGTTCTCAGAGAGCTACAAAGGCAAAATCCCCAAGGAACCTACAATAAAGACACTTGGGTCATCTTGTGGAGAGATACAAGCTGAAACTCAGAGGCTGTTTTTGTGAACACATAAAATGACCTGGAGAATCCAGCTTGACCCTGAACACACCAATCACTTTTTCCAAATGTCAAATGAAAGCCTGAAATTTCAAGGTAAAGCTCTGGAACCTTCTATCTTTTAGTTACAGGAACAGAGATTTACAGTGATGCAATCATCTGAGATGTTATCAGGCCAATGAGCAAATGGATGCTGCATGTGGAGACCTCAGTGACCAGACTCATCACATAGACAGGGCACCCCTGGCACCAGTCATTTGCTTCAACTGATCTTTGTGCCAATGGTGACACAAAGCCACCAGATCTGTTGGAAAATTATCACTGGGTACATATAGCTAGTGATGGATGCAGGTGTTTGGGGGTGAAACAATTGCTACAAGCTTGTGGATTCTTCTCATTGAGCCAAGCTGTCTAATTCCAGATACTTAGAGTAAAGAAAATAAAATCTTGAAAAAAGTAGTTTTGCATTGTCATTGCAGGAAACCACTAATGGTTACCCTTAAAGCTGTTAATAAGTGTAGGTGTTCTCAGGGGAAAGTTGAACCCGTCCTTGCAAAACTAACAATTGCTGGAAATGAAGTTTGTCAATTCCACAGTGATCCCCGACCCCTTGAACAACCAAGAAAGGCAATATGGGGCTTCCTGGGTAGGCTCACTAACAAGTGAGCCTTTGCAATGTTGCTGCCCAGTAAAACCCTACTGTCATTAAACCTCGCCAGAAAACTTGACTTGACAAAGCTGTAAGGGCTCTTTGGAGTGGAAATTCCAAGAGCACTGAATGGTCATAAGATCTTGTTTCAAGGTCCAAAATTTTTCCCTTACTTGGAGTTTCTGATGAAATATTTTTAGCATTCTTCATGGGACTAGTCTTTGTATTTTTTAAGCCAATAAACATGTGTTGATAGAAAACCAGTTGTTTGAGGGGATACAGTAAAGAATCTATGTTGACAGTCATTTCAAATGATTCATTATCTGGCTTTATTATCTAGCTGAATCTTAATTCTGAGTTCTGCAGTGGGTAAATAACTCTTTACCCCACCAAGGAAATCTGTGAAAATGATCAGTGAAAGCGAAACACAGATTCATTCATTCATTCAACAAACAATTATTGCTACAGATATTACCTGTAAGTCCCTGTGCTATGCACCAATAATCAAAAGAATAAGACCCATTTCTAACTTCAAGAGGGAGAAAAATACAAACTGAAAAATAAAATATATTACACAAAATGATGGAAATAGGCCCAGAATATTATGGGAAACACCAGACTGGAGATTTTCTGTGATTTTTTTTTTTTTTTTTTTTTTTGGCCTGGACTGTGCTACTTGCTTTTGCACCATATAACCAAGAGTATCATTTTAAAAATGAATGTAACCATTTTTGTAGAAACATCTACTTTCAGGAAGGAAATTTTAAAGTATTTTATCATATTCATGTATGACAACAAATGTGACTTACTAACAGTTAAATTGATAATTCATCAAAGCAAACCTGAAAACAATGCTTTCTTAATTACATATTGCTGTTTATTGTACAAAATTATATATTCAAAATTTTCATTAATTCTACCTCCATTCACATTAGTGAGATTGTAATACATACTTGGTTTCTCGATTCAGGAGACAGTGAGATGCGCTCAGCCTATTGAGGTGTGCAAATATTTTTTATTAAAAAAGGTCTTAATAAAAAATAGGCCTTGAAGGTAATGGTAAATATCACTAAAAAATAATTTGGGAACAAATGAATTGTACAGTTAGGAGGGCCCTTATAAAAGGTCTGTGTAACAGTCTGAATGTTTATGTTTCCTCAAAATTCATGTGTTGAAACTTTAGCCCCAGTGCAGTGGTGTTAAGAAGTAGGAACTTGGGGAGGTGACTAGATCATGAAGGTAAGTCACTCATGAATGGGATTAGTGTCCTTAATAAAGAGGCCTGACGGAGCTTGTTGGCTTTTTTTGCCTTTTCGCCATGTGAGGATGCAGCAAGAAGGCACCCTTTATGAAGCAGAGAGTGAGCCCTCAAAAACACTGAATCTACAGCCACTTTGATCTTGGATTTTTCAGCCTCCAGAACTGTGAGCAATAAATTTCTGTTGTTTATAAATTACCTAGGAAGGCATTTTGCTATAGCAGCCCAAACAGACTAAGACAGTCCATCTGCATTTACACACACATATGTATAATATACATTGTGCATTTATACTGACCCTAAAAATCATAAGGTCTCAGATCCTTCAAAACAGCCTGGATTCCATTCTTCCCCATTGTCAGACACTGTGCCAGAAAATGTGTTCATATTTGGAGTTTTAATATGTATGTACTACTTTGTTTTAGCAAATGTTGTTGGTTTTTGATTATTGGTACTGAAGCAATAGGCATTCCAAGAGAGCCGTTTATGGTCATTAACTATGCAGTAGAATTACGTGGTGTGAGATGGAAATTGTATATAATATTGGTAACGTGTTCCTAGAAATTAATTAACACATGGATTTCTGAAATATTAAAGTAACAACCTGCTTGAGGGTTTTCATAGTAGTCAAAGATCAGTGTGGACATTTGCAAGCATTTCCAAAGATGATTAGACAAAATAATGGGAGCGAACATTATTATTTTCCTTTACTGGATGATTTCTTTTGTCTGATTAGTAATGTGGATACTGTGAGCTTCTGAAAGAAAAATTCTTTCCAAACAGATGGAATTCATTTAAATAAGAAAAGTAAGAGAAGTGCAGACAGAAGAGCAAGGACTCCTGATATTATCATATGAAAGTACTGTCTAGATCATATGACTAACAGCCAGGGAAGTCACTATGATGGCCCGTATTATAATAATCCACTGTGGAACATTTCACACCCACCGTGTGTGGCATTTTTAAGACTTTCTGATTTTTATTAAGTACTATATTACTATTATTGGTGTTATTGTAGTTATCACTGCACTTCATATAATGCTTCTTTTGACAAACTTTAAATCACCATGCAGATGTTAATATCCACAACTCGACAAGGCAGATACACCACATGCTTATGAAATAAGTTCCATGTGTTTAAGATTGTGACAGATCTCTTTTCTTTAACCAGCACTGTCACTTAGTAATAACGCTAGCATCTGTGTGTGTGTGTGTGTGTGTGTGTGTGTGTGTCTAAAATAATAATGTATTAGGACTCTTTCACTGCAACAGAACAAAAATCAACTTTATTTAACTTAAGAAAGAAAAGGGCATTGATAATTAAGACACAGAAGTGTCCTAGGACACTGGAGCCAGAAACTGAAATCCACCCTGAATCCGGGAAGCTTCTCTCTACAAATCTGCTTAATAATTTTCTCTCTGTTGACCGTCTTTCTTTGCTTTCCAGCAACATGTGGATTTATGATGGCACCCCATAGCTCCTGTGTTTGGGTCTTCGCCATTCAAAAGACCAACTTAGACTGAGCAAGAGTCTTTGGATCTCAATTCTAAAATCTCAGGAAAAAGAATCTGATTGGTCAAGCTGAGATCAGATGTCCACTCCTTGTCTAATAACTTTGGCTAAGGGGGTGAGATCCAGAAGAACAAATATGACTCCTGAGGTTGCCAGGTACGTAAATGAGAGAAGCAGTTAAGAGTCGAAGAGTATCATTATAAGCTAGGCAGACCATCCCAAATGTGACAATGACAAGTGCCTAATAATTTATAACATTTTATATTTGACAAAAATGTTGTCATATATATTTTGAAATTTTACGCCATTTGATCCTCACAACACCTTTCGGTAGATATCATTATTCTTGTATTTCAGGTGAGGAAATAGAAGTTATAAAGACTATGTAAATTGCCCCAATCACACAACTAGCATGTGAAAGAGCAACAACTAAACCTCAGATTTTCTGATTCCAAAGTCAGCCCTCTTCTTGTTCTATGGGAACAGTAGTTTCCTTATTTGTTAGTCTATAAATAAAACTTGAAAACATGTTTTTGTTCTTTATTTTTTTTCCTAAAACAGGACCTCTAGTCTCTTCCCTGAGAAGGTTTCCCTTCCCATACCCTGACCAAATATATGTAATCCTCTCATGGTTTTCCCCATATGTGTTCACAATTTACCAACCAGACTCAACATGAAGTGTCTGCTTTATTCAACTTTTCATTGCTGTTGCTTGCCCTATCAATTTCCAGTGCCACCGAAGGGGCTTGAAGACCCTCACTGTGGCCTGCAAAGGCAGGGCCCATCTCCAAGAGGCTGATATTCTTTCCAAGAAACTGTCTCTGATGTTTCCAAAGCTGCCCTTCTTTGAAGTTGCAGAGCTATGCTGAGATCCCTGTGAAATGAGATAATGACCCTCCCTGTCTCTCCTCACAGTGTTTCACCTGGGCCATGAAGCTCTCTTAGAGCCCAGTCTCACAAAATACATCAAATACAAATTTCCTCTTCCAATTCTGACCTCTCTCTTAATAGCAGCTCCAACAAAGCCAAAGAGGACACACAGACAGGGGACATGATCCTGGACATTCCTGGCACCTCTCTGTCTCTCCCATGCGCTACTTCTCTTTCATTCATTCATTCATCCTTCATGTACTCATTGACCTGGCAGATACTTATTTAGTGCTTACTGTGTGCTGTGTGTTAAGGCACAGTGATCAGCTGAAGAGTCAAGGCTTCTCCCCTCATTGGGCTCACTACTAATTAAGGGAGGGGAAAGGAATACAAACAAATGAACAAATAAAGAGAATAATTTCTGATAGAGAGATAGAAAATACATCAGGGTATTGGGGTAGATACTATTAATAACTAGTGAGTTGAATGACAGGTTTAGATGGGCCTCTTTTGAAGAATTGGCATAATCTATAAATCTGATTTATATAAAACAGATCATCCTTGCAAAGAGAAAGGCAGAAAACTTTAGGCAAAGAGAAGAATGAGTACCAAGGCTTTGAAGAGGAAATAGCTTGGTGTCTTTGAGGAATAAAAAGACTAGAGTCTTGGGAAAAGGGTAAAAATAAAGTCAGAGAGGTAAACAAGAGTTAGATCATGGAGAATTTTATAGCTTTTAAGAAGAAAGTGGAATTTTATTCTAAGTGCAATGGGAAACCACTAAAGGTTTTTGGGCAGAGAGAATAATCATTTTAAATGGTCATTCTGGCTACTGTAAGGAAACTAAAATCTAATCTTTGAGATTAGCATCAACAAAAAATCCCTATTCCTTCTTCTTTGCACCATAAACAATGACAAATAAATAAACAAATAAATTTCCATGTATATCAAGTCTTACAAATACTTGCTTGCAAAGAAGGGGAAGAATTTGCTGTCTAAATTAAAGTACTGGATAAGATGAGATTCTTCTATGTGTACGCATTACTTCAACACAATTTTTTGAGTCTACAATACACACCAAATTACATGTCAATCACTGGAAAGGTAACCTATGCAGAGTGCACAGCCTGTTCTCCAGTAGCTGTCAGTCCAAAAAGATGCAAGGAAAAAAACACTTCCAGTTCAGTATTTGTTACTTACCTGTTGCTGTGTTACAAATCATCCCAACTTAGTAGTGACAATACACGTTTATCATCTCACAATTTCTGTGGGTCTGTATCTTATCTAGGTGGTCTGGCCCAGGGTCTCTCATAAGATTGCAAGGAAGATGTTGGCCAGGGCTGCAGTCATCGGAAAGCTTGATTGGAGCTTAGGAATCTGCTTCCAAGAGGGCGTTCTCCCACTGCTCTTGGCTGGAGGACTCAGTTTCTTGTCATGAAAGGGAGTTTCATGCACCTAGCTTCCTCAATGACATAGTTTGGATGTTTGGCCCCTCCAAATCTCATTTTGAAATTGATCTCCAGTGTTGAATGTGGAACCCGGTGAGAGGTGTTTGGGTCATGAGGGTGGATCCCTCATGAATGGCTCAGTGCCCTCCCCACTATAATGAGTGAGTTCTTGCTTTATTAGTTTATGTGAGAATTGATTGTTTTAAACAGCCTGGCACCACCGCCTCCCTCTCTTGCTCCTTCTCTTGCCACATGACATGATTGCTCCCCCTTTGCCTTCAGCCTTGATTGGAAGATCCCTGGAGCTTCAACAGAGGCTGATCCTGGCACCATGCTTCTTTGTACAGCCTGCAGAACTGTGAGCCAAATAAACCTCTTTTCATCATAAATTTCCCAGCCTCAGGTATTCCTTTATAGCAGCACAAAATCGACTAATACAACTCAGAGAGAAATTCAAGAGAGAGCAAGGAGGAAAGCACAATATCTTTTTGTAACCTAGTCCTGGAAATGACGTAGTGATGTCTACCACATTCTATTCTTTAGAATGGAGTCCCTCAGTACAGCCCAAACTCAGGGGAGGGAATTAGGTTTCACATTAGGGAAAGGAGGAGTATCAGAGAGTGATGGGCATCCTTTAAAACCACCACCCACAAATGTGATGAAATAATGCTACAGAGGCATCCTTAAACCAGGCGTGGAGAATCTGAAAAGCCTTCCCACAGGAAAGTTGAGACTGAGAGTGGTAAATAAAGAGAAATTCAAAGAGCATTCCAGGCAGAAGGAAGAGACAGGGAAATACTTCTCCAAAGAAGAAAGCATGGTGCATTCAGGGAACTGAAGTATGGCATCCCACTGAATTGACGAAGTTGTCAGTTGTAGGATGGCCATTCATTTCATATCCCACCAGAAACAAGAAATGCTGCCACTTAAATATGACAAACCATTAATTATAAAACACACCTTAATTTCAGAAGAATGAAGATATGAAATGAAATAAAAGTGCACCTGAGAATTGAAATTTGTAGTGGGCTGTTGATAAGGCCCAGAATGAGGTAGGGGAGTGTGGAGTTTGAAGCTGGAAAGGTAACAGGGGATGATGAGGGATCCTAGAAGCCTATAAATTCAATCTGGCCTATTGTCAAGGGAAGGCTGAGAGGTTTTAAACCTGATGGGGAGTAATCAGATTTGTATTTTAGAAAGATCATTGTGGTTGCAGTGCATAAAATGAATTGAAGGACGGTAAGGATAACAGGCGTTGGTTGCAGTAAAAATCCGGAGCAGATAAGATGGTGACTTGAGCAACAGTTAGTGACAGTAGATGGACTGCAGAGATATTAAAGAAAAAATCAACCAGAGATAGTGATTAATTGGTTGTGGAGGCGGGAGAACGGCAAGTGGGCTCTATAATATTAAAACATTGCACCACCATAAATTTTACACAGTGACAATATGTAGAGTTTTAATACCATTCTGATTGTTATTAATTACCATTATTGGCATCATTATTCTTATCACTTCATATTTTATTATCTTGCTGGGACTAGCTGAATTCACATTATTTAGAGAGACAGCATGATATAGTGAAAAGTGCAGGGACGTGGGAGACAAAAGAGGGATCATTATGCAATGCCATCTTTATCCTGTAGTAGCAAGTGAATTTGGGCAAGATGTATGAGCTCTCCACGACTGCTTCCTCACGTTTTAAGTGAAGATAGCAATGCTTCCTCTGCTGGTGGAACAGGGAAAGTTTATGTTAAGTGTCTGACTTAGTGCTCCATTGCCTGACATACAGTGGGTGCTCAATTAATGGTCGCTATTATTATTACATTCATATAGCACTTAATTTGACAAGCCAAATGACCATTTAGTTGGTTATTTTTCACAGCAATTTTATGAAATAATGGAGAAGATAATGAAAATGGATGAAGCCATTAAGGCAGGTGAGGGATAGAGGGATTCACGTTGTTGCATCGACCCTATTCTGCCAAGGGTATTGCACAGAAATGATAATATATGTTAAAGTTCAAGGGTCTCTGTGCAAGATATCCTGCCCATGGGGAGGGGATAATTTTGCACAGGATATAAGACTCTAATTTCCCCACAATTAAGCAGAATGTTAATGAGTATTTCATAAATTTTTAAAGACGAGTTTCATTGTCAAGTAAGTTTGAGAAATGCTGGGCTTTGTTAAACCAGTTTCGTTTCTGCAGAATTTACCAAGGCTTTAAATATTCTGAAGTGTGCTGTAAATCTCCGAAAAGGGAGCTAAGACACAGCATCTTCCAAACTTATTTGATGATGGAAGTCTTTTGAGACTAGTTTTCCACAGAACGTGCATTTGGGAAATTTTGCACCAGACTATTTTCTTGAATGTCTGCATCTCATATGCATCCTCTCTTTACCCTACTTTAGAAATAGCCACCATATCTGAGAGACACACTAAAAAGATTTTGTTTTTCATGACTCAGGAAAAGAGCATCTTAAAAGCACCCAAAACTAAGGATCTTTTTATTTTTATTCCTTGACATTGATTGTCAAAAGAAAAAAAAAAGAAATAATAAAATTAGTGGAGAGTAGAGAAAAATTGACCATTTCCATTTTATTTTTATGAATATATATTACAGAATAAGAGAAATAATTCTGATGGGTAACAAAATTATATATCCATGTAAGGTATAAGCTTCTCCATATATGTATTTAAATCTCATGGAAGCTATGAAGATACCAAAACAATGAATAATCATCTTTAAAAACCTGCATCCATCTTTTTCTTATTTATTTATTTGGAATATATCAGATAGATAGACAGGGATATATTCTTAAGTATTACTGTTAATTACAGCAATATAGATGGAACACTGGAATATCACAGAAATCAAAGTAAACTGAGCAATAGTGCCCAGAAAAATAAGAAACCAAAGTAAAAGCACTGGTATTAACATCAGATCTAAGAAAAAGATTATAAAGGAAAAAGGATTGAAGAATCTAGTTAGTATTCCAACTCATCCTGCATCTCAGAATACCTATGATGGTGGACTCACCTTCCCTTGGCCAGTCTCACTGACAAGGCTGAATGGCCTTATCCTTGCTCCTGGGCATTGTACTGCATGATTTTCTAGGTTGGTTTGTACCTTTAGTAGCTAATCAGTCATCATAGTTGTGATTTGTGTATCTCAATGTACAGCCAGGATATTTTCCATTGACACCTTTATACGCTTTATGGAATTAATTTTTCTTCCCAGAAACAGAATTATAATGAACCCCACATTGGTCCAAAATCATGCTATTGGTGTTACAGCAGCCTGTTTACATATTCTTAGAAAGATAATGGCTCCATATAGCCCACTCACCTGTTTTTTGTCGTTATTATTGTTGTTTTACTCTTGAAGCAAGTCTTTGTGTCAATTTTCAGAAATATATTTACTGTACATTAGATTCTGTCCAACAAGCTCTCCCTGTGCAGTGATCCCTCATATCATTGCTACAAATTGTCAGTGCCCCAGTGAAATGAAGATATTGATTTCGCCATAACTCCCTTCACCACCTCCATAGGAGGCTCTTTCTGCGCATGCAGAAAACGCATTAAGACCCCATGCTGTCATGAGGTAGATTAATGCCCTTGTGTCACAGCGCTCCTTGGAAACTGCATCAAACACCAAGCATTAGAACTGAATTAGGAACCACTGAGACGTTTGAACATCTCAAGATTGTCAGTCTCTTCTGTCCCATGTGAACAATAGCTCCATTTGCAAATAGAATCATGAAAATGAAAATACCTGGGGACAGGAATGCACAGATGCCCTTGGGTCAGGTCCTCACACACAAAGCAAAGAGTGCACAGTCATGTGGACAGTGAACCAGGCAGCATAATCAAACTGGGTAAGAAAGGCAGAGAACTGGGGATGTCAGATACCTGAAAATGCTTTTGAAATATAGCACAATAAAAAGACACCAAGGAAAAAGAAATGACTTATTTTAATGACCTTTTTGTCCCATCAGAGGTTCCACCATCCTGAAACTTCATCCTGTATTTGCTTCTCAGCTTTCTGGGATGACAGTTTTTGCTCCTTCCTGGTTAAACCTTCTCAACTTGCTTATTATTCCTTGAAACTGATCTGCACTCAGGGCTGCCTGATATACCTCTCAGTTGAGCTTATTACTTGCCTTTGTATTCATTTTTTTAATTTAGCATGCCCCTAATTTCAATTTATTCCCTGAACCATTTAAACAGACTTGGCATTTCTGCCACCATATAAACCATTTCTCTGCTCTCCTTATAACAAAGAGCTTCTCCTGAGCAAAGGGACAGTGTCTATTCTGTTCTTTAAAACAGAAATAATATATTTTAAAGGACTTATAAAAGACTATTTTTAATGGCATAGACCATAGATGATGATAAAGACTATGAAAATCCCAATTACCTGTCCATTAAAATAAAAAAGTTAGAATTATTTTAAGTCGATATCAGATACTTTAAAACAATGGATTGTTTTATTATTGTTTATTCTGCTATTTTATTAAGGTAACATAGCAATATAATAATTTTATAGTAATATAATTTTTCACATAGTGAAAAATCAAAAATGACAAAGAGACTCAGGATCAAAGAAAGCAAGAGTGTCCCAATTATTACTGCTACTCCACCTAATCCTGACCCATTCCCTCATCCATGTCTATACAGAGGCAATCATGTATAAATTTTTGGATTTCAGTTCCCTTGGTGTTTTTGCCAATCCCTTTAAATGACAGACTCCATCTATAGTTTTCTTATTATCAACCTCAGGGTTGATAATGTGTTATGTCCCATGTGTTATGATAACCAGTGGAAGTCTACTTATGCCACATATATACATTACTCCTTTCCCATTTTTTTAAACAAAGATACAACTCTATTCCCACTTCCTCCAAAGTTACCTCTCATTCCTCCAATATTTACCAATTTTGAATAGCACAATTGTAAGTTATTTTAAATCTTCAAGTGTGACAGATAGAAATTACTTTTTCTCATTTATATCCATTTGATTTAGAATGGAATTTTATTTTTGGCAATTGCAACATTTCATGACATCTTTTGAAGCATACCTATAATTGCATTACAACATGGAATGTGAGTAAATAAAATTGAAGCTTGATTAAAATGAGGGCTGGAATGCAAAAGTTAAATAAAGAGCTTAAATGGTGAAAAAAACAAATTGGATTTCTAAACTTACTTTCACTTTGATCATCGAAGGTGCTATATATTACATTTTGATAGCTCAGAGAGTGACTGAAGAGGTAAATTTATAGAGTATCATTCCATTTAAATGAACAGCAGGATGTATTTGCAGAAACAGATTAATGTTTCTTAGAAATTTATTAACACCTGCTTGTTTTCATACACTCCCATTGCTATGTGGATTTTCTATCTATCATATGTAAATTCCATTCCTATTTTTAAAAATAAAAGGTAATGAAACCGAAAGATCTGTTTCTCACATTATAGCCAGTGACTAATGCAGTGAATGTAGTCTATGCCCCATTGTTAGGAAGGGTGATGATACATTTTGGAAAGCCTGAGGATAGACCCCAAGGGGGCAGCAGAAAAGAGAATTGGTTTTTCTCTCTCACTATTAAGTAGGTATGTTGCCTACGTTCAAATTTAAAAAGAGAAGAATTCTCCCTTGGAGTTTGTAGCCTCCATGGCTGCTCTTGTGAGACTGGGAGATTTCTCGGATGTTTTAAAATCATCCCAAGTGATGGGGGTTTCCCTCTCAAGCACTTAAATGACCTAGCATTCCCCTGGGAATGCAGAACAGATCCCACTGGACCCAGGCACCCATCCCCCACCACCTCGATTACTTTCATGGTCTTGGTGGCACATAAGCAATCATGGCACAACCCTACTCCAATTAACAGATTAGTGGATGGTCTTTGTCCACTCTTACAATCCTTAGGATGATAATCCTTGTTTGTCTAACACAGATCCAAAGCCCACACTATGCCATCTCCTTAGCCTTGCACCTAAACACCCACAAGAGATTAACTACAGATCTTTTTCCTCCTGCTAATTTTGTTGGGTATTCTATTCACCAAAAGATGCGATTGTAAATGCTGTGTTATTATATTGGGTGAATAAACTCTGGGCCCAAGTGAAGAAGAAATACTTTGGTGATTGTAATAAGCTGGGTGGTTGGCAGCCTAGACCTTTCACAGTGTTGCTAGAAGCACTTAGTTTGGAAGTTGCGAAATCTGAAAGGGCCACCCATAATAAAACTCTTCCATGAGTGATCACACTGCAGTGATCAAGACCCTCCTGAAGTTCTTACAGCTTTGAAGCCTGACGGCTACCATCATGCCCTGTAATTGTCTGATGTTAAATACATGCCAACCACCTCCTATCCAGCATGCTCCACACCTACGCCACCCTTGCTCTTGTGTCTAATTCGGACCCAAGCACTTCTCCGAATGAAGTCTCATCAAGTGGTTAACTTTAAAACCTGTATTAATTTCAAGGTGAAATAAAATGGTTTTAAAAGAATACCAGGATTTAAGCTAAATCTGACTTTGAATATCTGATTATCAGATGCAACCCTTTATTAAATATCTGTAATAAATGAGGCATTTTGTTGAGTTTTATGGAGATAAATAATGTAAGACATGATAATAACCCACAAAATAATATAACTGGAGAGAAGAGAAATCCTAATGAATGAGTAAGTAACAATAAAAAAATAAATGGTAACTGTAATTGGTGGTGTGATGGGCCACCCAGATCCCTCTTCGAGAATGAAGGACTTACTCCTCCAGTTGATAGGAGTGCTGCCCCTGCTAAAGAAAGCAACCTCACATAAGGGCATGCCTGCTTCTGGAGACAGTGCACATCTGACACCTGACGGATTTATGTTGGGTTATTAAGTCTCATCCTGACCTCTGACCCAAAATTCCTCAGAAGGACCATTCCAGCATCAGAACTCCCCAACTTCCCAATCATGGCCCAACTTCTCACTATGCCAGTACTGCTTTTTCTTTCCTCTCCTGTCAACACTGTCATTGGTCTCCGAAGCATTTCTAAGTAAACTTCCTACACAATAATCTCTAACTCAGAGTCTACAACAGCAGCAATATTGGAAACACACACATTAATCTGTTCAGATACTTGAAAGATCTTTCTTCTGATAAATACCTATTGTCAACAATTATAATGGTGTGGTATACTGTTTTGCTTCTACAGTGAGGTGGTGCTTGTTAATGTACTAGACAACAATTCTTTGGAGCCGTACTTGGTAGTTATTCATGTTATTCAAACATGAATAACACCTCGAAAAGTATCAATTAGGAAGATATTTTGGTTTGAGGCAGATATTGGTTAAATACATAACATTAATTTATATGACATGTATAATGCAATATATACAAATACATTAAAGTCAATCTATTAGGTATTTCTGGGTCTCCTACCACATATATGTTTAATATTTGACCAAGGAGCATAAGCAACACAGAAGGAATGTACTTTTTCCTCTAGAAAGTTACATTTTTGGGCAGATGATACTTATGCAGATAACTGATACACTATTAAATGCAGTAGGGAGAATGTTTAAGCAAAGAATTCAGGTAAGTCTTCCTAAAGGAGATAGAGTAAGAGTAAATTTTGGAAAGATAGGTATAATTCAGATAGGCCAAATGATGGAAATTAGCCAGAGCTCTGGCACAGAGCTAGATATAAAGTATTTGTAGGTGAAAGGGGCAGCCTTGCAAACCCTAGTTCTGCAGTCATTCTTGCAAATAACAATTATAGTCTTCATTTTGGGATGGCAAGGGCCCTGACCCTCTGAGAGTGTGTTTATAAAGATGTGTCCTGGGAGCTGATGCGCTGCATCTCTTCTCCACTTTCCGCATTTCTCCCGTTCACTCCTGTCCATGCCCTAATGGGTCCCCTCCATCCTACCTGCTTGTGGCAGCCCTTATGTGCATATTCATGTCTGATGATTAGATCTGCTTCTAGATTCATGGAAATGAGCTTCTTTCCTAAAAACTCCCTATTATTTTTTCTTCATGATTTTCAGGAGTTTAAGGAAGAGGTGTTGAATTTTGCAGCCACATCCATGAAAGAAATTCTACAAAAGATATGTCAAAGGGAAAATGTTCAGGACTTGTGAACGGATAGGGAGAAGGGAACACAAACTTGAGCATAGAAAGGAGTCATATTGAATTAGTGTTAACTAAGAGCAATAATTATTTTCTTCACATTTTATTAAGTAATTAATTTATAATTGGCATTGAAATGATAAATAGGCATTTTCCCTCATTTATTCTTTTGCACATGAAATCTGTTTTAACATGACTGGTATTTTGCTTAAAAAGAAGCTGAAGATGGTAAGGGACTAATATCCGGAATGTACAAGGAACTGTAACAACCCCACAGCAAAAAAACAAATAATCCCATTAAAAAGTGGGCAAAAGATCTGAATAGACATTCTCAAAAGAAGACATACAAATGGCCAACAGGTATATAAAAAAATGCTCAACATCATTAATCATCAGGGAAATACAAATAAAAACCACAATGAGATGTCGTCTTATTCCAATTAGAACGTCTAACATCAAAAAGACAAAAAATAACAGATGCTGGTGAGGATGCAAAGAAAGAGGAACTGCTATACACTGTTGGTGGGAATGTAAATTAGTACAACCTGTATGGAGATTACTCAGAGAACTAAAAATAGAACTACGATATGATCCAACAATCCCACTACTTGATACATATCCAAAAGAAAGGAAATCAGTATATCAAAGAGATACCTTCACTCCCATGTTTATTGCAACAATATTCACAATAGCCAAGAGGTGAAATCAACCTAAGTGTTCATCAAGGGATGAACGGAATAAAGAAAATGTGGTATATATGTGAAATGAAATACTGTTTAGCCATAAAAAAAGAATAAAATCCTGCCATTTGCAGCAACATGGATGGTATTGGAGGTCATCATGCTAAGTAAAATAAGCCATGCACAGAAAGACTAGTATCACTTGTTCTCACTCATGTGTGGGAGCTACAGAAATGGATCTCATGGAGGTAGAGAGTGGAATGTTACCAGAGGTTGAGGGTGGGGAGGAGTGACAAAGAGAGGCTGGTTAATGGGTACAAACATACGGTTAGATAGAAGGAATAAGTTCTGGTGTTTGACAGCCCAGTATGGTGACCATTGTTAACAATGATTTATCGTACATTTCAAAATAGCTAGAAGAGATTTGAAATGTTCCCACCACAAAGAAATGATAAATGTTTGTGGTGAGGAATATCCTAAATACCCTGATAGATACCCTGATTTCATTGTTACACACTGCATGTATGTATCATAATATCACATGTACTCCATAAATATGTACAATTATTATGTATCAATAAATTTTTAATAAGTAAATTAATATTTTAAAAAACTGAATTATTTTTAAGCCTCACTATATCCTGCTAACTTTCAAATTCTTTCATTTATAAAAATATTAATATTATATAAAACAGAAATATTGTCTCCAAAGGAATATTTGACATCTATAGCTTACCAAAAAATGCCCAAGCTTCAAAGAATGGCCAACTGGATGGCCTTAATTTTCTGGTCCATCTGTATTCTACACCATCCCCATTAAATCTCTGAAATGCTTTCTGATGACTAAATGTGTGCCAGACGCAGTCTTCCTGTCTTGTGCCTAAGCTTATAGCAAACTGAGTATACACTGTGTTCAATGTACATGTCCTGCTCCTGGGCATATGTTTATGTCACTCTTGTAGTTTTCTGTGACCTACCAGAATACTCTGCTCTGCCTGTTAAAATAGTGCCCATTCTTCAAGGAATATTTCAAAGCCCACTCTCTTCAAAAGTCTTTGCTGAGTTTTCCTTTACCACCAATTCAAAGGATTGTCTTTGCAAAATATTAGATGCATGGTAAGGATTTCAGTAATTTATTAAATAATCTGAATATAAGTGAGCATTTAGAGATATGTAACACGTTTAGATCAGAGAAGGCTTGGAGAGATTTATAAAGCTTTTGTGTGGTTGTGGTAGCTGACGCCAGGAGAAGGAAAGAGCTCTTTGAGGAATGGAGTGTAGTAAAAAGTACAGCCTCAGGAAAGAGCGATCTACACCAAGACTTGGTAAGGCATACAGATATTAACATTAGATATTCATGAATACAAGGGTAAGGAGCATTGTGGTTGCTCTTGTCCTGGTGTGATCATAGTGATGAAAATATTTTTCTTTGTGGCTGTTTATTCAGGATACTCTTTTTCATTATAATGATATTTTCTATTTTTTTTAAATCATAGCACCAGTACAACTCAAAATGGCACTTTTTCTTCAAAATTACTTCTAAGTTCTTGCATGAAGTTTTGAGGAGCCACTTAAAACCTGAAGATAATGTCATGATAATCACCACAGAGACCAGTGCCTGAGTGTCATTTGAGGAAGGAAATAAGAAGGGCTTATTTAGTTTGGAATATTCTGATATGCTAGAAAAAATAATATGTGATTGGTTGTTCACATGATCTTTCCCCTCCTTCTTAAGCTCTAAGAAGAACTCCATGTCTTTCAGATTAATTTCTACAGCTTTATGGTGTAGAATTTGGGGAATGCATGAAAGGGAGAATGCACAAGCTTGGTCTGGTTAATCCACACTGGAAAGAATAGAGAGTTATTTATAGATAAGACCATGAGCTGGGCTGAGGTGGTAACAAGACAAGCAATATCTAGCACACACTGTGTTTGAAGGAGAGTTTGGGGGAGTTTTGAGGGAGAGAGAAGGAGAGATATTTGGTTAGCTACCACAATGTGATTTCAAAAGATTCGGTTGATATATGCATGAAGGGAATTTTAAAAGAATGTTTGCTATTTGTTATTATGGAAACTTTCCTTTGGTCTTTTTGTAATGACTGTGCTATTTGAATTATTTTTGGAACCCTTTGGGATGTCAAAATTGTTTTTCTTTCCTTGAATGTGACAGTAGATGTGCCAATTTCATAGGAGTTCCATTTAACTTGTTTTGTTTGTGTTAATGGAGAGACATAAATGCAGAAATGTCTTATAGACATTGAGAGATAGATTTGAGATAAGAGAAGCCTTGGGAAGATTTATAAATCTTTTGTATGGTTGTGGCAGCTGACACCAGAGGAAGGAAAGAGCTCTCTGAGGAATATAGTGTAGGAGTAAAAAGCATCGAGGCTCCAGCCTCAAGAAACACAGTGATCTACACCAAGACTTTGTCGGGCATACAGATATTGGCATTTGATGTCTGGGAATGAAAGGCTAAGGAGCACTGTGGTTGGCTGAATAGGAAGTTAAACAAAATAGGCTTAATAAGAGTGACTGAGAAATGCAATCTTACCAGAATAGACTGAACATTTGAAGTTTAACACCAAAGACACAGAGAACTTGAGCCACCAAGCAGAAAAACCATAGACAAGAGCTATGATAATCTTCGAAGAAGAGAGAGCTGCCAATAGTAAGTGGCTACCAGCTATTTATCTAAATGCAGTGACTCTGGCACAGCTTGTGTTGAACTTTCAATGGAAGATCTGTGAGTGGAAAGTTGTTGGGTTGGGTTTACGGGAAGAGGAGGCTATGTCGACCTGGGGACATGAGAGGTACGTCAGCAGGAACAGCAGATTAAGAGCCTCCGAAGACCACTTCTTTATGAGAGCCATGAGAACACTGATAAAAATTGTCAGAATCAGCTTTTTCAGAACTCTGGAAATTAATCAAAGATTTGCAACAATTTGAGGAGTGTTTATTCAAGGATGGGGGAGAACTGCTGAGCCCTGTTCAACTCAGGAATTCTCTGAATTTCTCTCTGGAAGCACCAACACTATCAGGGTATGGTAGGGGCTCTACTCCATGCCTAGTAATAACAACATCCCCTGAGTTCCCAGCTAAGTCTCTCTGACTGCACCCCCTACATGAGGCTTTCCTTGGGTTTAGATAAAAGAGCTCAGGAGAGCATAAGAGTCTATGTATCTGTAATAATAGAATCCAGAATAAAGAAAAAGTGGCAGGGGTGAGTTGGGGGTTTAACTACACAGAATGAATGAAATGTTCCTAAGTTGGAAGAAATCTCCTTTATAGCAAATAATTTTATTTTAATGTTTCTTCCTAGTTTAATTCTATCATAAAAGTTTTCTAATGAAGGTACCAAATAATCTTTGAAGATCCATTCAACCCTGAGATTTTCATGACTATTACAATTCCAGAATTGTATTCCATGTTAATATAATACTATTTTCCTCAAATTTACAAGGTTCTTCATGTTTTTTATATAGTGCTTTTACACTTTTACATACTCATGAAAGTTTTTTGAGGAAGCTTATCTGATTCACATTTTAAAGGTGAGCATACTAACGTTCAAAGAGATATTTCAATTTTCCTAAGGTCACCAAACTAGAGAATGGTGGTCACAGCATGGCAACACCCGCTCCTCACATGTTCTTCTCCTCCTCTTCTTCCTCCTCTTTCTTTCCTTCTTTTTAAATATTTTAAGGTAAGGTTTAGGAGGCATACATTCATAACCATCACTCACTCAAGAAATAAAGCATTACAGAGCCCCAGAGTTCCCCCTGGTGTCATCTCCGAATCATTACCCACTTACTCCCCGAAAGGTAGCTCCTCTCTTTACATATATTGCAGTACTTCCTTTACTTTATCTTTTTACCACTTAAGCATTCATCCCTAACAATTATGAGTATGTTTGTACTCTATATACATAGACTCACTATATGTGTGTGTGTGTGTATATATATATATCACACACACATACATGTATGCATTGAGTGTCCCTTATCTGAAATGCTTGTGCCCAGGAATGTTTTTGACTTTTTCAGATTTTGAAATATTTGCATTATACTTACTAGTTGAGCTAAATATGAATATCTGAAATCCAAAATGCTCTAATGAACATTTCCTTTGAGTGTTATGTTGGCACTGAAAAAATTTTGGATTTTGGAGCATTTTGAATTTCAGATTTTTGTATTTGGGATGTTCAAACTGTATATACATATGTGTGTGTGCATGTGTGTGTATATGCCCATGTGTGTGTGTACATATATGTATATAGTTTGAGTCTGACATTTTCACCCAAATTATGTTTTATCCATAGTGTAGGTGTAGCTGAACTTTGTATTTTCCTCACTGTTTATTATGTGTAGTATGTGTAGTATGTATGTATAGTACAAATATAACACAATTTATATATCTGTTACTGATGGATATTTGGATTGTTTCTGGTTTTTAGGTATTTCTAATAATGCTATTGTGAACTTACTGGTATGTGTTTCATGGTACACTTATGCACACAGTTCTACTGAATGTATAACTAGAAGTAGAACGCTCAGTCATTATGTATGCACACCTTGAACTTTAGTAGAAAAGGTCAACCCCTTTTTATATATTTATATATAAAATTATATATTTTATATATTTTTATATTCTCTTCCATGAAGTGACTGCAACAGCTTGCTTGATCATTTTTCCATTTATTTGTATTTTTCTTATTAGTTTGTAGGAATGTCTTGATCTATTTGGGCTACTATAACAAAATACTATAGACTGGGTGACTTAAACAGCAGACATTTATTTCTTACAGTTCTGGAGGTTGGGAAGTCCAAAGATCAAGCCACCAGTGGGGTCAATGAGGGCTCTTTTACATTGCAGAGAGAGAGAAAAAGCCTCTGGTCTTTCTTCCTCTTCTTATAAGGACATCATGGGGGCCCCACCCTCAGAACATCATCAAAACCTAATCACCTCCCAAAGCCCTACCTCCAAATATCACCACATTGGGGATTAGGATCTCAACATGTGAATTTTGGGGAAACACAAACATTTGATAAATAACAAAAGGGTTTTTAGAAAAATATTCTGATTACCAGCTCTGTTTTTTATTTACGTATGACAAATATCTTATCCTATTTCATTATTACTTTATTTCCTAATGGTGATAAACAGAAATTCTTAGTTTTATGAATCTTTTTCTTATACTAAGTGTGTTCTATGTACTATTTAAGAAATAACTCTCTACTTTGAAACCATCAAGATATTTTCCTAAATTATCTCCTAAAAGCTTTATTATTTAATATGTCACATTTAGATCTAAAATCCATCTAGAATTTTTATTCTATTGTCTATAATATGAGATATGGGTTCCAAATAGATATCTAATTATCTCAGGATATATTTAAAAGACTCTGAAGTACCACCTTTTACAAAAAAAATCAAGTGTCTGTACACATGTGGGTAGGTTTCTGGACTCTTTATTATGATACTTTGGTATATTTATTTCTTTTTGTACTAATGCTTCACTGTTGCAATTAGTGTAGCTTTAAAACAAATCTTGATATCTGCTTGTATGGATCTTCTAACTCTATTCTTCTGCAATATTGTTTTGGCTATTTTTGGCCTTTAGCATATCCATATGCAAATTGAGAATTATGTTTTATGTCCTCAATTTTCACAAACTACATACACACACATAGAGAGAAACTTGAAATTTTGTTTGGGATTACATTGAATCTATAAATCAGTTTGGGAAGAATTGACTTCTATATAATATTGAGTCTTCTAATCTGTAAACATAGTGTTTCCCTCCATTTATGCAGGTATTTATTTTGCCTGATAATTTTTGCTGTTTTATACATTTGAGTCTTACACATTTTAAAGTATATTTATACTAAAAATTTGATAACTTGATGCTATTGTAAAGTATCAAAGTAATTAAAAAATTTTAAATTTTATTTTCAAATGTCTGTTGCTGGTGTGTAGAACTACAATTGATTTCTGTATGTTGACTATATACCGCCATCCTTGCTAAACTCACTGCAATTCTTTTTTTTTTTTTTTTATGTACAGTCATGGCAGTTCACTGATCCTCTCTTCTCTGACATCAAATATGTTGTTAAATTCATCCATTGTGTTCCTAATTTAGGTAATTTTTAATTTTCTAAAATTCTTCTTTGGTTCTCTTTCAAAACTTTTATATCATTTCATTATAGTTTCTACTTCTCAATTTTTTAACTTTAACTTTTCTCTGAGTTTCAGATTTTCTATCTTTGCTAAACATTAGTCCAGTTGTTAAACCAGATTTTGAAAGTATTTTGCCCACGTTTTCAAGTAATCCTTATTAGAAGGGTTGGTTTAAATTAACCAGAGCCTTCCATTCCTGAAATCAGAAGTCAGCCACCCTTAAATATTTTTTTTCTTTTTTTTTTTTTTTTGAGACAGAGTCTCACTCTGTTGCCTGGGCTAGACTGAGTGCCGTGGCGTCAGCTTAGCTCACAGCAACCTCAAACTCCTGGGCTCAAGCAATCCTTCTGCCTCAGCCTCCCGAGTAGCTGGGACTA